>JASDQU010588487.1:38153-48448 GCA_032191745.1 Picea mariana
ATGAAACCTATGGTATGTCGACCAAACATTTGCGCAAGCAATAGTATTAGCATAGTTTTAAAACCAAAACAATGTTTCGAAATCAACACCAAGGGTTCGATCATATTAAATATGTGTTTTATGAAATGATTACACCAAGGGTCTAACCACAACGTCAATGTGTTTTCATGAAACCAATGTGTCAAGGAAATCGATGAAAGACTATAGAACATCAAAACACCAATGTATCAAGAACTTGATCATAAGAATATCATCAGAGTCTTATAAAAACGAAGTCATATTAACAATTAAAGAATGCCAAATGAGTAAAGATCTTGGATCCTTGCCAACTGTGCAACTATTAAATTGGAAACGCAATGAACACATAGACAAGAGTGACCATAATAATCCAGTGACATTTTTAATGAGACTTCGAAATCAAAGTTTTCACGCTTGCAGTCATGAAAACGAGAACAAAGGCAGGTGTGCAAATTGCGCAAAAATAATAGTGTTGTTTTATTCCGAAGATTGCGATGAAAATCAAGGTTCGCAAAACACTTGTGTAGGTAGCTTATAAGGACAGTATAAAAAGCGAATTGGCTGCCAACAATGGCGACACACTGGTACAAGAAGTTATCTCTGCCAAAAGAACAAATTCAGATTAGGATAACAAGAATAATTCCAACAGAAATAACCAGAAAATTGTTTAAACATCATCAATGATCAAATATTCCAGCAGTGTTTAAAGGATGAAAACTGATAACATTCTTAAGATAAGTGAGCCACGATATTAAAGATAAAATCTCCAATACTGTTGACAGAGCCACTGCTACCAGCAGGCGTCCATAGCCTCGACAGGGTTGCCATTTAACCCACTCTGATATATGTATCCCGCCAAGAAGTTCCATATCAGAATAAAGGACATTTTAAGGTCAGAGGTTTCATATTTGCAAATTTTCATATACCCGACATTGCTTCGCTGCCAGCAGGCCTATTCAGTACCCCGACGAAGTTGTCTTGGCATCATGCATGCATTTACCCACTGCCAGCAGACCTGTTCATCATCCCGACGGGTTTACAAGCACTTCCCACAACTCTTTTAATGATTTATTTTGTTTTTTTAAAGATATATAGTTGAGCGGGGTGACGCTGAAAATTATGATATTTTAACTTATTTTTTTACAGACCTCAATAGAATTTTTTAGAACTATCCTTCATTAAGATCTAGAGGTGGTTTGTTTACAGAACCAACTTTCTAAGGCAGGGAGACATCTTCTGAGTCGTTCCCTTAAGGAACAGGGACAGCATAAGAAGATAATAGATGATTGTGACAAGCTTTACTCATAGATCAAAATCAGTTAACTTCTTTCAAACAACATTTTTTTTCAACACAGATGTAAATTTTAGAAGTATACAATTGATGTTTACACAATTTTTCAACAGTCATTTCAGTGAAAGAATTTTCTGCTTTCCTTGTCTGAATTGTTCCAAAATTTAGGTGTGTGTGTTTCCAAAAAAAAAACTGATAAGCGTAAAGGAAAAATCAAAACCAAAACAGCAAAAAGAAAAGCAAACAAAATAAAAATATGTACATAGTATACAAAGAGTTGTCATCAAGCGAAATATCTTTTCAGAGCTTGGCCATTCACCGGATAGGTGTCAAGCTATCCCTCTAGATTCTGCAATTGGAAAGAGCTGGGACCCAATTTCTCAGCAATTAAAAACGGTCCAAGCCATAAGTTGTGAAATTTCGTGTGCTCTCCCTTTCCCTCATGCGGTTTGTCCCATTTCAAGACGAGGTCACCTAATTCGAAGTTCCTATCAGAGGTAGAGTTGGAATCAAACCAGCTTTTGACCACTAGTTGATGCTGATCTAACTTACGTTTAGCTTGGGCTCTTACCTCTTCTAGCTTCATCAAAGCATTAATTCGGTTTTCCAAAGGGGGACAGTCTTCTCCTTGTATTTTTTGCGATAGTTGAAGTGAGGGAAGAAGAATGTGTGGTGGTAGAATTGCTTCTCTGCCATAGATGAGAAAGAAGGGAGAGTTACCTACAACAGGTTTTGGTGTTAATCTGTCAGCCCAGATTGCGTTTAATAGTGCATTGTGCCAGTTTTTGTGATTCTCAAATACCGTTCTCTTGATAATTTTAATCAGATTCTTATTTGTTGATTCTGCAAATCCATTGCCTTGGGGGTAGTAACTGGTAGAATACTTCAATTTAATTCCTTTTTTATAAAGCGAACTCGCTCATCTCAAGAGATGAAAAATAGGAAGCGTTATCGAATACTAAACAGTCTGGGATACCAAAATGAGTGATAATATTCGAATTTAAAAAGGCAATTACCTGACTAGTATTCACAGTTCTTAATGCGGCAGCTTCAGACCACCTGGTGAAATAATCTGTGGCTGCTATGATAAAATTATGTTGCTTTGAGGATGGCGAATTGATTGGACCTATGATATCAAGGCCCCACTGCTGAAAAGGAGAGTCTACTAAAACAGGCTGCAAAGGAAAGGCTGGTTTCTATAACCGCCCTGATGATTTTTGACAAATAGTACACTTGCGACACAAGGCATGGGCGTCTCTAAAAAGTGTGGGCCAGTAATAACCGACTCTCAAAACCTTATGGGCAGTGGTGTCTCCACCAAAATGTCCACCAGCTTCTCCTGCATGTAAATCCAGTAAGACTTTTTCTGCTTCATCTTTCTCAAGACAACGCATTAATACTCCGTCAAAATTTTGACGAAACAGAATACCATTAACCAAATGAAAGGAGGCAAACTTTAATCTTAATGCTCTTCTTTTAGTGGGATCCAGGTGACGGGGGGCTGAGCCATGTTCGAGACAGAATTTTATATCATCATACCATGAACTGAAAGAGTTTTGTGCACAGTAGATTGCATTTTGATCGTGCTGTCCTAGGTTTGACCTATCGTTTTCTTCTTGTTGTCCTGCTGCTGAATCAGCAACTAAATTGCATAACCCTTGGCCTCTCACTATCTGAGCTGGGGTAATTTCTATGTCGTACTCCTGCAAGGAGGTGACCCAGTTAGCCCTCTTTTCACCTAGTTCTTTCTGCACTAATAGGTTCCTGACGGCTGGATAAGGGACAATAACTTTCGTCCTAGACTTCAAAAGATAAGACTGGAAGTGCTTGACTTCTTTGAAAACAGCGTAGGCTTGCTGATCTACCACTGGGTAATTAAGTTTCGTGCCTTTGAAAGCAGAGCTCATAAAGGCAATGGGTACTTCATTGTTTTCAGCGTTCTTTTGAGTTAGGACGACAACGTAGGAACAGTCAGAAGCAAAAATGTAGAGTGTAAAGTCTTGTGAAAATTCGGGGCTCATGAGAGAAGGAGCGTCTATTATGGCCTTTTTTATTGCATTAAAATATTGATTTTCTAAGGGTCCCCAATGATATTGTGTGTCTTTCTTAATTAAATTCTATAAAGGTCTGACCATTTCGGAGAAACTGGGGACGAATCTCCTGAAAAAGTTTATCTGGCCTAAGAAAGATTGCATAGACTTTTTGGATGTAGGAGGGGGAAGTTTCAAGATGACTTGAGTCCTTTCGGGGTCGATAATCATTCCTTTGCTTGACACAATAAATACTAAGAGTTTACCCTGTTCTACTACGAAGATGGGTTTTTTAGGATTCAACGAAATGTCGTATTTACGACATCGCTGTAGAACTACTCTTAAATGAGCTAGATGATCGGTTTTGTTTTTCGAAAATACAGTGACATCATCTAAGTAAACTACGACGGATTGATTGATTAAGCCTCGGAAAGTGATGTCCATCACTCTCTGGAAAGTGGCACCGGCATTAATCAATCCAAAGGGCATTTTCCTGTAAGCGTAGGTGCCCCATGGAGTGCGGAAGGTAGTTTTAAGTTGTTCTAGAGGAGACATCAGAACTTGGTTGTACCCTGAAAAACCGTCCAATAAGGATAGTCTTTCAAAACTAGATACCTATTGAAGGATCTGTTCCATGGGTGGAACAGGATAGTTGTCTTTATTAGACGCTCTATTAAGGTTTCAGAAATCAACACAAAGTCGGATTTCCCCACTTTTCTTCCAAAAAGGGACAAGGTTAGAAACCCATTGAGTGTGCCTAACTAGGAAAATTATCTTAGCATTCAGGAGTTTATTTAATTCTTTTTTGACGGTCGGTTCGACTTTAGGGTGCATTTTTCTTAATTTTTGTTGAAAGGGTAAGGTTTGGGGTTTCATAGGAATGACGTGTTGTATGATGTTGGGGTCAAAAGCTTTAATATCATCATACATCCACGCAAAAACATCTTTAAATTCTTTTAACAATTTAATAAATGTAGCATTTTCTTGTTCAGAACACCCAACCATTAAATTAATGCACTGCGGATTGTCATTAGTTCCTAAGTTTACTTTTTCATATGATAACGAGGAACTATTGGTTTTACAGTTGACCGATTTTTTGAATTTATCTTGAAGATCGTAAAATTTCTCTAATCTAACTACAGACTTAGGGATCAAATTTACCATGTCCGATGAAGATTCAAGAGTTCTCGGATCTGGTATTACCGTGAAATCACGCAAATTGTCGTCGTGAGTGCATTCGCCTATCACCGCGCCTTGAAAAGTTTCTTCCATATGCAGGAAGCTAATAATCTGTTGATCGTCGTCGAAGACTCTCCAATTCATGATGTTGTCGGGAACGGATGGCCTAAACAACAGTTTGACGAAGAATGCATCTGGGGACAAGCCTTCTGCAGGAAAGAGTTTAGAAGCTACGTTAGCTAATAGATCTGCTTCAGAATTATTCAATCTAGGAATAGAATTTATATTGAAAGTGGAAAATTTATTCATTAAATTCCATACCTCAGATTGGTAGCTTTTAAGATGCGGAGACAGACAGTGGATAGAATCTCTTACCTGTCTAACCATGATTTCGGAAACGCCAAAGATAGTCAAATTTTGAATGTTCATATCTAAATCTTTTCTAAGGCCCTGCAGTAAAGCCTCATATTCTGCTGTGTTATTAGTACATTCAAATTATAGCCTACATGCAATCAATGTTTTGTTACCTGCCAGATTTATAATAACGCAGCCTGCACCCGCTCCTTCCTTGGACTTTGACCCATCAAAATAAAGAGACCAAATTTGATTTTTATCGGGTACATGAGACCATTGTGTAGAAGTTGTTGGCTGCACATATGCTAAAATCTCAGACTGTTGTTTTGGATTGGTGATAGCTGAAGTCTCGGCCATGAAATTGCCGAAAAAGGTATCCATCCCTTGTATTTTGGATGAATCAGCAGAAGGTGTAAATGGTTTGTTGGGATCATTCAAATCTGTGAACGTGAACTTAAGGTAGTGTTCACGATTTACCTGGATTTTGTTGAGCTTGCCGTTCTCTGGAAGCCACAGGTGAGACCAATCTGTCGCGAAATAGCCGTGTAGCTTCTCTGACCAGTCCCTGCTTAAAAACATACCATACACTTCTGGAATATCCACAACAATAATATCAATGACTTGATGAACTTTGGGGTTAGATGATAATCTTATAATCACATTTCTTAAATCACCTACAACTTTAACACTGGTTCGATCAAGTTGGATGATTTTTAAAGTGGATGGTTCAACTTCAGCATTAATCTTCTGACATACAGACCATGGAATCACATTGGATGAGGCTCCTGAGTCTACCATACAATTGTGCACGTTTCTATTAAAGATTTTGAAAGTTAACAAAAATGGAGGTACATTCATGTGAATACTAAGGGTGGTAGTTTGTGGATTTTTACTTGCAGTTTCTAAAGCTAATTTATCTACATTATTTACATTATTTACAGGAAGGATTCCTTTATCGTGAGGATCCGGATTGTTCTTAGTGGAAGTCTTCTGAGGAACTTTGTTATGAACAACCTTGTTACTGCTTGAATTACCATTTTTGCTATTCTCTGCAATGTTTTGTAACAGAAATGGAAATTTCAATAATTCATAAACATAAATGTTGGCCCTTAACTTTTTAATATCTTCAACTAAATCATAATCTAATTTGGGGTTCACATGACTCTGTTTAGTCTCAGCTAGTTTAGATTGCTTTGGAGGCAAAGTCGTAGTGTTTTCGGAAGAAGGTTTGTTTGTTGTCTTACTCCTAGTATTATAGGGATGTACAGTCTCGAAGTTAGCTTGAAAGATGTTATCCGATAAGTGTCCAAAAATGTTTGGAGAAGACTCTTCTTCTTGAACTGTCTCTTGTTCAACAACCTCCTTAGGAATCTCAGGAGGCATCAAGTTATCTTGGGCTTCTAGAATTGTTTGAAGTGCGAATTGCAGACTTTCTAGATTAAGGCCCTCAGTATTCGTATTAGGTCGGTTGGTGGGAAAAGGATTCCTGAACGGGGGTTTGTAAGGCCCTTTTCTCGAAGAAGCTTCTTCAGCCGTCCTTTTCAAATCTATAACTTGATTTGACAGTTTTTGAACGACTTTAGTTAAGTTTTCTAAATCAGAGCTTTCAGGTTGTGTTTTATTTTGAGTAGGTCTAGGGAGGATTTCAATCTTCTTTTTGGAAGATTAACTAGTGTCTATTTCATTGCTGGTAGTGTCTTTTAGACTGAGTATGTCTTTTTCAATCTAGCTGGCCTCTTCGAAGGCCTCTAACAACGTGGCTTTCTTAGATCGTTTAACCCAAATGGCTATACTTTGATGCAGTGCTTTAGTATAGTATGTTATGATAAGATTCTCGGCAGGCATAGAATCTGTAGGGATTCGGTTCTTAAGTGTTAAGAATATTTGATTAAAGTCTTTAATTTGCTCTTTTGGGTTCATTTTTAAGCTAGAAAGCTCCATAACCAGGACTTCTGGTGACTTATCATCTCCAAACTTTTCCAAAAAGCAGGATTCAAACTTTTCCCAAGACACGATGGTATGGGGTTGCTGGGAAAAGTACCATGTAGATGCATTACCCTCAAAAGTATAGGGGAACAACCTACAGACTATGTCTTCATGCTCGACATAGCGGAGTCTAATGGCTAACATAAAATTTTTAATGTGATCTTCTGCAATCTGTTTAGAGTCAGGGTCAAACTTGGGAAGCCACTTCTCTGGATGTTTGGGTAAGGGATGCTCAACCCCAGGTACGGCTACGGGATCCTGGTCAAGCCAAGGTCTAGCAAGATTGTTCTGGTTGGCCATTGGTGTAGGCGGTGTAGAAGGCTAAGAAGAGGAACTGCCTTCGTCAGAGGAGTCTTCTCCAGAAGAAGAAGGAGATGATGGAGGTGGTGAGGGAGGTATTCCAGATCCTCCTGCAATAGGAGTGTGGATTGCATATGTAGGGTTCATAGTGAGGTCAGTGCCTCTGAGTTGTTCTCTGATATCAGAGAAATCTAAAGGTTGGTCCAAAGGTCGATTTGGTTGCCTCAAACGGGCTAAGGCACTATGTGTTCTTATGAGAGATTGGCAGACAATCTTTTGTATGTCACCACCTGTGGGATTTGGGGTTGTTGGTTCGACTGTGATCTGTGGATCATCGTTTTATGTGGTTGTTGTTTGAGGGGGAATTTTGTCGTTCACATGACTTCTTGTCACTATAGGTGAGTGATTAGGTGGTGGAGGAGTCTTGCGACCACCTTGTGCCATTAATAAATTTCAGGCCCTCCTTCTATCGCCATTTGTTGACGGGTGAAAATGAATGCTCGCCAACTGGAAGAGTGGATCCAGTCCAGGATTGTCTAAATAACCCAAGCCATTTGGAATGATCCACACTGACGAGTTTAGCGGCTCCGTTAGCCGATCTAAGTCCTAAGAAAACAAAATAAAACTACACTAAGGAACTAATCTAAATGAAAACAATAACTAAAGCAAACTAATAAACAAATATGACATAAATATATACAGTCTATTATCTATACTATGTAGAAATAATTCTATAAAATTAAATGTTCAATTATCAATAGAATTAGGTCCAATTACAAATATACAATATTTACAGATTACAGATTTAAATAAAAACCTGCAAAAATCATTTGTAAACTGTCCTAAGACAGCGAAACTATCGTTTTTTGATTTTTTATAATTTTATGAGAAAGAAATTAAATAAAAACTATCTGAACTAAGCAACTAAAATAATAACTCTAACTATAAATCTGAACTATATATATATCTAAACTACTTAACTAACACTAATAAATTAACTATTAAATAACAAATATCAAACTGACCTGAAGTAATGCTTCAGGTTTGTCCTGTATGCAATAGTTGATTTAGCTATTCGTTGGGAGGAAACCCACACCAAGTTCTCCACAAGCTTCTCATAAACAGGAAGTAGCTGTGCTCTTCAAATATAAATGATAGGACAAACAAGACATAAAAATTGCACCAATCTTATAATTTACAAATCATCACATTAGATAAATCTGTGTGCAAAGATTTGTATAAAAATGATTCATTTAATGAAGAAGATAAATCTTTAGTTCATTAAACTGAAACAAAGTAAATGTTGTAGTTTTTTATTTTAAATAAGAGAGATCAGATATGGATAACACATAAACCAAATCACATCAACATGCAATGAATCATGATAGCTCAAGTAGTCGATAATTAATTGCAAACTGATATGAAGAAAACTTGAAATAAAAGTTGGATATATTGAAAGCTAAAGCTGTTACAAGACATCAACTTTCATCCCAGTCTGTATTATCATAAATCTATAGTCTGGTTTTCCCAACAGTGATGATGATGGGTTCCTTAAAAAAAATAAATGAGTTTATAAAGACCACAGGGTAAACATCCCTGTGGGAATTATCAAAATAGTTTTACAAAAAATCTGGGAATAATCTCCCAAGTCCCTATTTTTGCCTATGACTAACAACTGAAAACTATATCTAAACTACTACAGCATGTCCCATTTGTCAATGAAATTCGTAGGTACTTGTAAGTAGACAAGAATACAGAAGTTTAGATAATGTTTTATTGATAAAATTAACAAAAATCTATGTTTAAAGAATAGCTACAGAATGTTGCAATTTTGTAGCTAGTCTAATTTGAACACAGAATCAGTTTATAATCAATCCAAAACTTAACAGAATTATATTCAACTTATTAAACCAAATCTTTAATTACTAATTCCAAACAGAGCGAATCATTCATGCCACAACAAATCAAAACTTGTATGCAAATTGAAACAAATGAAATCGTAATCGCATTAATCAATTGATAATAGGATATGTGGGATTTGTCAAACAACTTTTATTACCAATTCAGAATAGACAGAATCGATTGACAGTTTGGGAACCAATGAAATCATCTCTTGAACCAATTTCAAAACAGATTATAATCGATTTAGCCAAGTCTTCCATGCGAATTCAATAGAGACAAAATATGTCACTCCGAACTTAACAAAATCGTTTTTCAAAATCAAAACTAACAGAGTCATTTTGCGAACAATAGATTACGTCGTATTTGTCAAACCAATCTTTAATATTGATGCATTGCATACATGAAATACCATGCTAATTCAAGCATATGGAATCATTTCAAGATCAAACCATAAGAAATAAATTGAACTAACTTAGAGCTGACACAATTCAACAACAATAAAATCGTATCAATCCAAATCATAGCTGTGTTTGATTTTAGCAAATAAATATCTTGTACAGATCAGATGCAATCATAATCTAAAATGGAAACAAAACAGAATCATTCCTTAAATCTATTCGAACAGAACTAAACGAAAACAAAACCCAAATGACTATATTAATTCAAACGTACAGAATTGTTTCAAAGCAAACCAAACAAAATCACAAACAACCCAAATTGCTTATACTAATCTGAGCACAATAAAATCGCATAACCAAATCATAGCTATATTTAATTTTAGCAAAAACAATCTACTGTACATGATTCACAACGAAATTGTTTTTAGTGATCCGAGTATAATAGAACCATTTTGAATCTATTAAAACGAACAGAGCTAATTGAAAACAACTCCAATCGGTTAAATTAATTCAAGCAAACTCACAAAGCAAAATTGATGTCAAAACACATACCTAGGCAACTCGGTCATGATAATTTTGAATTGACAAAGGCCGTTGCTACTTCGACATTCCTGAAGACAATCGAACCAGTGGTTTTTTGTTTCTTCTCATTGGCTTGTAGCCTGTTGTTCCTGAGTCTGTACTAAGGCTTAAAGTACAGTGTCAAGGCATCCAAAAAATATGACAATAGTTGATAGAAAATTTCGCTAACCTTGGTGCGGGAAGCTAATGAAGATTTCTGCGTTCACGTCATCTGACTTCCAACTGTTCCTGAGTTACAATGTCTTGTTCAATGGC
>JASDQU010588488.1:0-11930 GCA_032191745.1 Picea mariana
GAAGGAGGAGGGGTGAGAGTTACCCATTTCCTTCTTCAGCAAGGCATTAAGAGATGCAGAAATCAGTTATGAAATCATGGATAAACAGGCCTATGCCCTAGTGAAAGCTCTCAAGGCTTTCAAAGTCTATGTCCTGCACTCAAGAGTGACTGCATACATTCCTTCAGCCTCTGTAAAGCACATCCTTATACAGCCTAACATAGATGGGAGAAGAGGTAAATGGATTGCCAAGATCCTTGAGTTTGACCTGGAGATAAAGCCTACCAAGTTGGTAAAAGGGTAGGGTTTAGCCAAGTTGCTGGCTGAATCCAATTCCAAGGCATTGGGGGTTATCTTCATCAACACTTGATCAGGAAATCAGCAAGCTGAGTCGCCCAATAAATCTCTCAGGGTGGCTGATCACTAGCAGAATGCGCCTGTTACAGAGACATTTTGTACTTTCTGCAAGAGTTGAAGCCTCCTAATGGAATGGGAAAAAGCAAGGCAAGAGATTTAAAGCTCAAGGCGGTCAGATATTTCTTTATTGACCATGTCTTGTACTGGAGAGACCCTCTAGGGGTGTTTCTGATGTGTTTGAACCCACAGGAAGCCCGTAAAGTTATCTATGATTTCCACAGTGGCCTTTGTGGAGGGCATCATTTCTGGAAGACCACAACCCACAAAATTCTCAGGGCTGGGTACTACTAGCCCACCTTATTCATTGATGTCTGCAGAGAAGTCAGAGCTTGCATCAAATACCAAAGGTTCTTAGGGAAGCAGCAGCTCAAATCTCTGCCACTAAATCCCGTAGTAGTTTCGACACCCTTTCAACAGTGGGGGCTAGACTTCATTAGGGAAATTCATCCTCCTTCAAGCAACCAACACAGATGGATCCTAATTGCAACAGACTATTTCACTAAGTGGATAGAAGCAACCCCCACTAGAAGTGCTTCTCACAAGGTTATTATCAGCTTCCTGGAGGATATCATAGCCAGATTTGGCTGTCCCAGCATAATTTTCATTGATAATGCTGCTTCTTTCAAGTCTGAGCCTTTGATTAAGTTCTGTGAATAGTTCAAAATTTCACTAATTCATTCTACCCCTTATTATCCTCAAGGAAATGGACTAGTAGAATCTTCCAATAAAAGCCTAATCAAGCTCATTAAAATATTGTTGGAAGATAATAAGGGGGCCTGGGATTCGAAGCTCAAGTTCGCTCTATGGGCTGATCAAGTGACAATGAAGAAATCTCTGGGCACCTCACCTTTTCATCTTGTTTATGGGACAGAGGTTGTTTTTCCCATGCAACTTGCTTTACCTATAGCAAAATTATTTCAAGATCATGAAGGAGAGACAGACCATATGGTCAGAAGAATTCATCAAGTGGTGGAAGTGCAACAGATCAAGGAGTAGGTAATGGACAGAGCTTACAGTCATCAACAGAAGATCAAGCAGGCCTTTGACAGGAAGGTCAGGAAGAAGGAATTCAAGCTGGGAAATTTGGTGCTTAAATGGGATGCACCCAGGCAGGATAGAGGCAAACACAACAAGTTTGATGCCCTCTGGATCGGGCCCTTCAAAATCTCTGAAGTATTCTCGAATAACACTTACAAGTTGCAGGATTTGGAGGGCGAAGAAGTTTTTAATGGCCCAGTAAATGGGCATTTCCTAAAGAAATATTTTTTCTGAGCCGTAAACGGCTCCTCTGTTTTTGTAAATATTGTTTTCTATTTATCTTCGACTTAATAAACAACTCCATAGCCCAACAACAAGGCACTGATGCTACAAATGAGTTCTTAGAGCATCACAGGGATGACTCTATCTCCCATGGAGCCTAATGTTAGCATTTATTCTTGTAAGAAAGGGGGGTGTTTTCTTTCCTTTCGAGCCCGTGGCGTGAACTGTGAAGAAGTGGGGCTTAAAATCCCAACAAATGCATTTTTTCCAAGGACACGACTATTAGCACAATGTGCAGTGCATAAAATCTCCATTTCGGGCTTAAAATGTTAGCAGACAGGCGATCCAGTATTCAACGACGAGGATTGATCGATGGAGCAGATCATCGGTTGGCGGGTGGTTGTAGTCAAAAAAGTTTCACCAAGTATAGCATAGGAGATAGCGCTCAGTATCACCGAAATGATCAGGGTCATCCGATCAAGGAGCAACAGGTGGCGAGCAATTGGGCTCTGTTGTAGCTTCGACTACTGGGACTTTGGTAGAACAAAGGATCACTCCTCCACTGCGTCGGGAATCTCCGAAACCTGAAACACTGAAAGGGTCCAGGCCAGAAGTGGTCCCACATTTAGATATTCATCTGGGTCATCCATCTTAGGGACACATCGCGCTCGATTGGCTCTAGTCGACACTTCGGCTACCGGGGTTTCGAAATATAAGGGACAACTTTTTCCCTTACATCTGGAATCGCCGAATCCCAAAAATATGAAAAGCGCTTTTGGAGACAGTGCCCGTCTCGGTGTTTCGGCTACCGGGACTTCAAGAGAGCAGAGGGTCACTCCTTCGTTCATTAGTAATCACCAAAATGCGATATGCAAAATCCCTCCAGCTTGGGCCTGTAGTCATGGCGCCCAGTCATGTTCATCGAGCACAAGAGACTGTTAAAGCAACTATCCTCCCAAGCATCTCTAGGGTCGTCCGAGTACAGGGGACGTGGGGCATTTCTTGAGCCTTTCGTGGATCTGGTGTCAAGGATTTCAAAAGAAAAGAAGCCAGAGCTCCCAGTGGGAGAATGCTCAAAAGAATATGGAACATTGATCAAGGAGAAGCAATCAAAGAAAGGTTGCCATGATTGTCCGAGTGCAGAGTTGACCAGGGTTGTTCTCCATCCCAAGGAAGTAGTTATTGAGGTGGATGGTGGTGGTTAGACATCATCTCCACCATAAATGGAAAGCCCAGAAAGGGACCTGAGATAGGTCAATTCTTCTGCAGGTGCCAAGATTCTGATTGCGTCTGGTTTAAGCACACGACCATCCAGAGAACTGCAGGTGCAGTCTGCTAATGAACATGTAGATGTAATGTTTTAATGTTAATCCTTGATTTTTCTGTTGTGATTGACTTTGAGTATATGTAGGCAATTTTGCCATTTTTGTAATCATCGATGGTAGAGCTAAGCTCCAGACTGTAAAACTTTAACAAAGCCTCTGGTTCTCTGGTTATACAATGATATTTTGAGATTTCTTGTTTAATGGTGACCAACCTCCTCCTTTCCTTGTTCCTCTGAATATGAATCCCGGGTATGGATGATCCAGTCGGGTGTTGTTGTAACTATATAATGTATGTTTGATTGTATCAGTTCTGCAACATTTGAGGTTTACTTTGAAGTTTATTTGGTCTGAGAGGATCTCATATCTGAGACTTTTCCCCTTCTTTTCTTTCACTTATTCACCACTATGCAGATTTACTGGCTTAAGTTGAATCAAGACCTCGCATGTCCTTGTTGTTCCAACCCAGTTTTTTGAGTGAGCGATATTGTTCTGAGTTTACTTCCATTCGGTCATCCCCCTTTATAAACAAATCGTGACATAAACTTATGGGTGTCAGGCTCTGCTCCTGCTGCAATCCAGGAGTGACTTCCGACGCTAACACCATAAAGCTGATAATGAAAGGATTATGAAAGCCAAAGAGAAATAGGATGACTTCAACATGAAGTTATTGGAGAGCTTGAACATAATAGAAAAGAAATTGGTTAAGGAGAGTAGCTCAAGAAAATTTGGAAGTCACAAGCCTTCAGAGGAGAAAAGAAAAGAAAAAAGTGTTAGTATACATCACCATCATTCCCCAAGGCATTCCAATAAGAGAGCAGGAAACAACTCGAGTCTATCCCATGTCAGAAGGTATAAGAGATCTGGGGTGGATGAGCTGCGAGGAGAAATGAACAAAATCAAACCTCCTACATTTGATGGTGAGCACAAGAAGGATGAAGATGCAAAAACATGGTTGCTGGGCATGAGAAAGTATTTTCAATTGCATAATTATTCTTCTCACGTAGAAGGTAGAATTGCTATCTATCAACTCAAAGGAAATGCCTCCATGTGGTGGGATCAACTTGTGCAGGTGCAACACATTGTAGAGAAAAGTGTTACTTGGAGGGAATTCAAGAAGTATTTTGAGAAGAAGTACTTGACTAAGAGATACTATGACAAGAAAATGAAAGATTTCTTTGAACTCAAGCTTGGAAGTATGACCATAGATGAACATGAGAGAAGGCTTCTGGAATTGCTGAAGTATGTCTCTTTCATCAAGGATGAGACAGTCAAAATTCAAAGGTATTTGAGTGGATTTCCATCGTTCATCAGTGACAAAATACAATATGATGATCCCAAGACATTAGAAGAGACCATAAGGAGAGCTAAATGCCTATTTGATCAGCAGAAAGCAAGGCCAACTTTCCAAAAGGATTGGGAAGACAGTAAGAAATTCAATATGGATCAGAAGAAGAAGGGAGCTAAGCCACCATTCTTCCAAAAGGACAAAAAATGCCTAAAGAAACCAGAACAATTGACACAGGGAGTCAAGGTCCAAGGCAACCACCTATGCAATGTTGGGGTTGTAAAGGGGACCATAGGTTTAGAGATTGTCCTCACAGAGGTGAAAAAGGTAGGGTTGTTCACAATGTACAACAAGTTGAAACAGTGAAGGACATGGGTAGATATGTGCCAAGGATTTATGCAGCCCTGGACAACAAGCAAGAAGAGTATCAGTCCCACATGATTGAAGTGGAAGGTATGATCAACAACCAAATCATTTCCATTTTAATTGGTTTAGGAGCTAGTCATAGTTATATAGACCCTAATATGGTGGAAAGTTTGCAATTGCCAAGAAGTAAGCATGGGAAATCCTGGTTGGTGCAACTGGCTACTGGATCTAGAAGAAAAGTTAATGAGATGGTTAAATCATGCCTCATAGACATGAATGGACTGAACACCAAGGAAGATTTAAACATCTTGCCTTTAGGTTCCTATGAATGTATAATTGGGATGGATTGGTTGGACCAACATCACACTCTCTTAGGCTATCACAACAAATCATTTACTTGCCTGGATGAGGAAGGGAAACTAAGGAGAGTACAGGGAATTCCCAGGGTAGTAACCATTAGAGAAATTTCAGCATTGCAGTTGAAGAAATGTTACAAAAAAGGGTGTCAAATAATTGCAGTTCATTTGGTAGAGACATCTAGAGATAAGGTGCCAAATTTGGAAGATTATGCAGTCCTAGAAGATTTTTAAGATGTGTTCAAGGAAGTACCTGGACTACCCCCAAGTAGAGACATTGATTTCTCTATAAATTTGATGCTTGGGTAGTGCCAGTATCAAAGACTCCTTACAGAATGAGTACACCAGAATTGAAGGAGATGCAAATGTAGCTTGAAGAACTTCTGAGGAAGGGTATATACACCCAAGCATGTCACCTTGGGGTGCCTCAGTCTTATTTGTGAGAAAGAAATATGGAACACTAAGGTTTTGCATTGACTTCAAATAGTTGAATAAAGTGACTGTTAAGAACAAGTATCCTCTACCAAGGATTGATGACCTCTTTGATCAATTGAAGGATGCTGAAATATTTTCAAAGATAGATCTCAGATCAGGATACCATTAGGTAAGGATTTAAGAAGAAGATACCAACAAGACCACCTTCAGGAGAAGGTATGGTCATTATGAGTTCACAGTGGTGCCATTTGGGTTGTCTAATACACCAGCTATTTTCATGTGCTTAATGAATGGTGTTTTCCAAGAGTATTTGGACAAGTTTGTCATTGTCTTTTTAGATGACATTCTTATATATTCCAAGTTAGAAGAAGAGCATGAACATAATTTGAGGATGGTGTTGCAAGTATTAAGGGAACATCAATTGTATGCCAAATTGAGAAAGTTCTCATTTTATCAGAAACATATTCATTATTTGTGGCATATCATTTTAAAGGATGGGATAACAGTGGATCCTGAGAAGATATAGGCCATTAGAGAATGGTCATCATCAAAGAATGTGACAGAGGTGAGATCATTCATGGGTCTTGCAGGCTACTACAAAATATTTATTGTAGGATTCTCAAATATTGCACACCCAATCACTTCTTTGCAAAGAAAGGGAGTGAAGTTTCAATGGACACTGGATTGCGAGAAGAGTTTCCAACACTTGAAACAATTATTGACAAGTGATCCAATATTAAGGATCTCAGACCCAGATGAAGAATTCATTGTATGCATCGATGCATGTGATGAAGGAATTGGTGGAGTCCTCAGTCAAAACAGGTTTGTCATATGTTATGAATCAAGGAAGTTGAAGGATCATGAAAGAAACTATGCCACTCATGATTTGGAGTTGGCAGCCATAGTGCATGCCTTGAGGAAATGGAGACACTACCTCATGGGAAAGAGGTTTGAGCTAAGAACGAACCACAATGGTCTAAAATATTTATTTGATCATCCAAATCTAAATACTAGTCAAAGCATATGGTTATAATTTCTAAGCGAATATGACTTTGATATAAGGCATATCAAGGGGAAAGAGAATAAAGTGGTTGATGCACTTAGCAGGAAGGTGCATGAATTACATGCTACAACCATTAGCATGTATCAAACTGATATTAAAAGAAAAATTCTGGAGGCTGCAAATGCAGATCTGCAATACAGAGAATTGGTAGCAATGCTACAACAGGGTAAGATGCTATAGAAGGTGGATAATTATAAGTTGGGAATAGATGGAATACTATTGCGCAAGAACAAAATTTTTGTTCCAAATGTATAGGACTTGAAACGTATGATTTTGAATGAAATGCATAATGTTCATTATGAAGAGCACCCTGGATATCAAAAAACTATGGCAACGATCAAGAGCCATTACTTTTGGCTCGGTATGAAGAGAGAGATCGTCGAGTACATCGCTAGATGTATGGAATGCCAGAAAGTTAAAGCTGAGAATAGACATCCAACAGGGTTGTTACAACCTTTAACCATCTCTGAATGGAAGTGGGAAGTGGTGAAAATGGATTTTATTATAGGATTGCCTAGAACAGGCAATCTGCATGATTCGATCATGGTTGTGGTGGAAAATCTTACGAAAGCTTCCCATTTTATTCCACTGAAAAATACGCACAAGGAAACCGATGTTGCTGATATTTTCATGAAGGAAGTGGCATGATTGCATGGGATTCCTAAAACAATTGTGTCTGATAGGGACCCAAAATTCACCTCGAATTTCTGGAAAGGATTGTTCAAAGGATTTAGAACGAATCTAAACTTTAGTACAACTTATCATCCTGAGTCTGATGGATAGACAGAGAGGGTAAACAAAGTGATAGAAGATATACTAAGAATGTATGTGATGGAAAAACCATCGAAATGGGAAGACTACCTACACTTGGTAGAATTCACTTACAACAATGGGTATCAAGCATCATTGAAGATGAGCCCATTTGAAGAAATTTACGACAGAAAGTGCAATACTCCAATAAGTTGGGATAATCTAGCCGATAGGACAATAGTTGGGGCAGAGTTGCTCAAGGAGATGGAGGAACAAATGATAAAAATTATGTAGAATTTAAAAGCTGCCCAAGACAGACAGAAAAGTTATGCTGATAAGAGCAGAATCCACATAGAACTCAAAGTGGGTGATCATGTTTTCCTGAAAGTAAAAGCTAATAGGAGTTCCCTAAAGCTGGGAAGTTGCGCCAAGTTGGCAACTAGATTTTGTGGGCCATTTGAAGTCATAGAGAGGATTGGTCCAGTTGCTTATATGATTGTATTGCTTGCATCTATGTATGTTCATAATGTCTTCCATGTATCATTGCTAAAGAAATATATACCTGATGCTAATCATGTTATTGACTAGAATGTGATTCAGTTGGAGCAAGAAGGCACTTTTCAAGTGCATCCAGTGCGCATTTTGGACCAGAAAGTCAAGCAGCTCTGGAACCGAGCGATAGGGTTTGTAAAGGTTCAATGGACCTGGTACGGTCCCGAGGAAACTACTTGAGAGCATGAGGATGTAATGCGAACAGAATACCCACATCGTTTTGAGGATTTTTGAAAACTATATTGTATATGGGTGTATGATGCACTAAGGATAGTGCATAAATAAGGGGAGGGGATTGTAATATCCCTCGACCAAACCCAATTGTAAATGTAATACAAGTGTACTTAAGCTAGTGAGATTTTTTGACATCATTTGGTAATGCACGTCATGTGGCATAGTGTGCGCATGAACTGCACAGTAAAATGATGTAGTATGCACATTCCCGTATACCACGCGTAGTAACTAAGGTGCGCGTAGTGCGGAGGACAACGAGCCTCATGTATATGATATGTGTTATAGGTTGGTGAGATAGTTATTATAAGCTGGGATGCTTATGTTTTGGTATTAGGCCGGAATGCCTAGATGTCAAAGGCCAATGCACCTACTTTGTACATGACTCATGATTAATATAAAATACATTGTTGCGCGCAGACCAACCATGATAAAAGAGATGGGGGAATGAACTTCACTAGTTAGGGAAAGGGAGGACCAAAACTCAAGGAATATTATATTAATATTTCCTAAAATATAAAGTATGGGTAATTATTTTATCCTAAGTTCTAAAGTTGCGGAAAAGTGGACCAAAGTAACTTTCGATATGACAAGTGTCAATTTGGAGACATGCTTTGACATCATGGGGGACTTAGCTCATTTGGTCACTTTTCATGGGGATTTCTTACCAGCAGCTTGACCATCATTGGGACCATCACTTTCACGAGGAGTTTAACAGTGATTCCTTCCTTCAATCAGCTATCCAATCAATGATTCCATGACCATTTTCAATCACGCATTTTGTTATCCTTGAGACAACCATTTCACCATATCTAAGATTGTTCCCATAGCCTTTTTTTGTTGGTGTACCTGGTTAGCTTGGAGTGGGATTAAAGAAGTGGGTTGTCAGACCCGTGAGCAATTCTCCCAGTGAGAGAATTACTAGGGATTGATTCTCAAAGGTGCTAAACTGCAGCTACAGTGCTCTGAGACTTCCAGTTTGGCCTATTGCTGAAGCCCTGGAAGGGAAGTGGGGAAGCTGAGGGACTGTTGAGAAGAGAAGGGGCACACTTCCTTGGGTGGGACATGCATGTGGGGAATGAGAGGCTGTAGGCTATTAGTTGAGTGAGCACCTGAGACAGAGGCTTTCCTATTTTCCATGAGCCTTAGCCTGGTTAGGAACCCTTTACCTTGGGTGGAGTTCAATCCCAACTCGGGGGTGACTCACTATTAAGAGTGATGAACAGTGTAGTCTAAGACTGGGAGGTTCATGGACGATCTATACGTAGTTGGTGACAATATTTCCAAGATAAGTACCAGTTGTATGATAAAAAAGATATGCTTCTTGCTATTTACATGCCTATGTTACAGTTTATAATATATGTGATTATAATTGCCTATATGTTTATGGTTAATTCTCTGTAAATGTTGCATATCTGTAGTTACTGTTATTTCAGTATAAAATTCGTATGTCACAAAATGTAATTGTTTGTTTATGTTTATATGTAAAGATTCCGCGAGTGTGTTGTATGTATATGTCTTAGTTGCATGCAGTTTAAAGAGTAAATTTATGTGGCATTGCTCAGTTGACTATTGGGTATGCTATTGTATGTTCCACAGTATGGGAACGAAAGAATTCCCTAGAGTAGCATGGCTTGGCCTGAAGGCTAGGAATGTTACCGGCTGGTGTCAGAGCATGAGTGATTTCTTTGGAGTGGCATACCTCGGCTTGAGGTTGGCCGAGGGAATGCTACATTAGCTGTGAATGGGGAACAACATAAGTGAAGTTCCAATTGCAGATGTAGAATGGCAACCATGAAAACTACAACTTTATTAAATGTTTACACATTGGAGGGCCTTTGGACGGTCCTCACAGACTTAAATGTTTACCTGAAATGCCTCAGCCTGAAATGTTTGCTTAACAGGCGTGTTACAATACATTTTCCTTTGATTTTTTGATACAATATTGTCTGTAGTGAATTTGGGCAATATTGTTCTTCACCGACATTCCTGGTTGACTGGTTGATGCTTGCTCATTGGTTCACTGTATGATGCTTATTGTTGTTTGATTAACATTTGCAGAGTTGAGGACCTGCAACTGCAGTTGGGTCTCTTGGTACTTGTTCACTGGTTTGTTGTTTGCTGCTTTCTCTTGTTTTCTTCAACTTTGCAAGGTTAGGGTCCTGCATCCACAATTGGACCTGTTGTTGCAGTTTGCAAGATAGGGGCTACGCTTCTATACTTCTCCATTCACCGGTGGGTCTCAGTGTTGTGGTTGCATTCTAGCATTACTTAACAGGCCCGTTACAATACATTTTTCGTCCGATTTGTTTTTGTACAATGTTGTCTGTAGTGAATATGGGAAATATTATTCTTCAACACCATTACTGGTTCACTGGTTGATGCTTGATCGATGCTTGTTCACTAGTTTCTTGTTTGCTTGTTGTTGTTTCTCTTGTTTTCCTATTTCTCTTATTTCAGTTTGCATGCTTGGGATTCTGCAATCGTGATTGGAACTGCACTTCTATCATTCTCCATTGACGGGTGGGTTTTGGTGCTATGTTTACCTTCCTATTTGTTGTTTGTTGTTTGGTATTTCTAGTTTGCAAGTGAAAAATTTCAATACTGGAGATGCCTGAGTCAAAATCCTCTTGCAGAAAATCTTTGTATGTGAGTAGAAAATTCGATTTCCTTTTTTGTATGTCACCGTGGATATGATAGAGGTGGGTCCTATGTCGAACATTGGCATTCAGGAACAAGACGATCAAGACAACATTATAGTCATGTTTCTCTAGTTGTAGTAGTCACATACAAAGATGTTCTACAAGAGGATTTTGATCACTCCTAGTATTGAAAATTCTTACTTGCAAACATGAAAAGAATAAACAATGAATAAGGATGCAACCATGAAAGTGAAACTTACCAATGAATGGGGAGCGACAGAAGTGTAGTTCCAATTGTGGATGCAGAATGCCAACCGTGCAAACTAGAGCTTTATTAAATGTTTACATAGTGGGAGGCCTTTGGATGGTCCTCACATCCTTAAATGTTTACCTGACATGCCTCATAGCCTGAAATTTTTGATTAACAGGTGTGTTACAATACATTTTCCTTCGGCTTTTTGATACAATCTTGTCTGTAGTGAATTTGGGCAATATTGTTCTTCACCAACATTCCTAGTTGACTGGATGATGCTTGCTTGTTGGTTTGCTGGATGTTTCTTATTGTTGTTTTATTCAAATTTGCAGAGTTGAGGTCCTGCCTCTTGGTACTTGTTCACTGGTTTTTTGTTTGCTTCTTGCTCTTGTTTTCTTCAACTTTGCAAGGTTGGGGTCCTGCATCCGCAATTGGACCCGCTGTTGGAGTTTGCAGGCCAAGGGATGCACTTCTGTCCTTCCCCATTCACTGGTGAGTCTCAGTGTCATGGTTGCATTCCTATTCATTGGTTTCTATTTTCTATTTCCAGTTTGCAAGTTATAATTTTCAATACTGGGAGTGCCTAAGCCAAAATCCTCTTGCAGAATATTTTCGTATGTGACTACTATGACCAAAGAAACAAGAGTGTGATGCTATCTTGGTGTTGTTCTTGAAAGTCTTTGTTTGCCAGAGATACCACCTCTATCGCAGCCATATTGACATGGAAAAGGTTGACAAATATATGACAAGTGCATTCAGAAGAATACACAGAGAACATGAAAGAAATCATATTGATACTATGCAAATGATACGTGCACTTGGAAATACATTGCTTAATATTCAACAAATATTTTCTCAACAAACAATTGACGTTGCACTTTCCCTACCCCTGCACTGTGGTTCAAGGAAATGTGTCTTCACAAACACATATCCACTTGAGAAATGTAAATTGGAACATGGTTTTATAGTTGGGCCACCAAAAATACTATTAAAATAAAATAATATGAAAAATGTTG
>JASDQU010588488.1:18102-44801 GCA_032191745.1 Picea mariana
GGGGAGATTCACTCAGGATACTACCTGAGGTAGGTAAGGAGGTCGTCCTCCCGAGAACCAGACGTGAAGTCTGAGTTAGATCAGTACGCATGTAAATAACAATTCATGAGGACATAAGCCATACATAGTCCTTCCATACAAATATACAACTACTAGTACTGATCAAAATATCATACAGACATTCTTATAATGAAATCATTCATAGTTTCACAACTTATGGGCATAATCATCATAATGAACATATACATATATTTCAACATGCCAAAGGCAAAACACTTATCAGAAATAACACCAGGGGTTATGTAATTGCTAAGAGGGGTGCTCGTTTCCACCCAAACGTAGGCTTAGCGACTCCCAACGGATTTACCACTAGCCACCCTCGAGCTGAGACCATGATGCTGTGAGACTGCGTCTCTTTCCGCTAGTGACCAGGAGCGAAGGTTACTCTCCTTCCTCTCTACTATCACTCACTCTGCGTATTGGCAGAGTTCCCCCCTCGCGTCTGCCCCCGCAATCGCTTCTACCCCACGCCTTATCCTCTTGCGAGGTTGTGTGTGGCGCGATTACCCTCATGTTGATTAGGTCAGACAACTCTACGGATGGGAGGTCCACCTCCCATCCCTCATTAAGCCATCTACCTACGAGCCTGCAAGACATTTAATTCAGGGCCAGATAGCCGCTTTTGGTTCTCCGGGCCAGTGGAGTCCAAATACGGTATCAATTCTCAGTGGAAGTTAATGCCACCTTTCCAGGTGCCTTCCACCACCATCGTGGTCTCTTTTTCTGCACATCCCCTCTCAGCAGTCCTGCAATAAATTTAGAATGTTATTCACATTCATTGACCTTTTCCTCAAGGTCCATTTACATCACATATTCACATTTATGAGTTTGCCATAGTTCTTGGCCAGTCCAGTTATTTTTACAAACTGGGGGAACCAGGGTGTTACAATACAGTAGCAGTGGTCTTATTGCAGAGAAAGGAGGAGGGGTGAGAGTTACCCATTTCCTTCTTCAGCAAGGCATTAAGAGATGCAAAAATCAGCTATGAAATCATGGAGAAATAGGCCTATGCCCTAGTGAAAGCTCTCAAGGCTTTCAGAGTCTATGTCCTACACTCAAGAGTGACTGCATACATTCCTTCAGCCTCTGTGAAAGACATCCTTATACAGCCTGACATAGATGGGAGAAGAGGTAAATGGATTGCCAAGATCCTGGAGTTTGACCTGGAGATAAAGCCTACCAAGTTGGTAAAAGGGTAGGGTTTAGCCAAGCTGCTGGCTGAATCCAATTCCAGGGCATTGGGGGTTATCTTCATCAACACTTTCTCAGGAAATCAACAAGCTGAGTCACCCAATAAAAGTTTTCAGAGTGGCTGATCACTAGCAGAATGTGCCTGGTATAGAGACATTTTGTACTTTCTGCAAGAGTTGAAGCCTCCTAATGGAATGGGAACAAGCAAGGCAAGAGATTTAAAGCTCAAGGCGGTCAGATATTTCCTTATTGACCATGTCTTGTACTGGAGAGACCCTCTAGGGGTGTTTCTGAGGTGTTTGAACCCACAGGAAGCCCATAAAGTTATCTGTGATTTCCACAGTGGCCTTTGTGGAGGGAATCATTTCTGGAATACCACAACCCACAAAATTCTCAGGGCTAGGTAATACTGGCCCACCTTATTCACTGATGTCTGCAGAGAAGTCAGAGCTTGCATCAAATGCCAAATGTTCTTAGGGAAGCAGCAGCTCAAATCTCTACCACTAAATCCTGTAGTAGTTTCAACACCCTTTCAACAGTGGGGGCTGAACTTCATTAGGGAAATTCATCCTCCGTCAAGCAGCCAACACAGATGGATCCTAACTACAAGAGACTATTTCACTAAGTGGATAGAAGCAACCCCCACCAGAAGTGCTTCTCACAAGGTTATTATCAGCTTCTTGGAGGATATCATAGAAAGATTTGGCTGTCCCAGCATAATTTTCATTGATAATGCTGCTTCTTTCAAGTCTGAGCCTCTGATTAAGTTCTGTGAACAGTTCAAAATTTCACTAATTCATTCCACCCCTTATTATCCTCAAGGAAATGGACTAGTAGAATCTTCCAATAAAAGCCTAATCAAGCTCATTAAAATATTGTTGGAAGATAATAAAAGGGCTTGGGATTCGAAGCTCAAGTTCGCTCTATGGGCTGATCGAGTGACAACGAAGAAATCCCCGGGCACCTCGCCTTTTCATCTTGTTTATGGGACAGAGGCTATTTTTCCCACGTAGCTTGCTTTACCTGTAGCAAAATTATTTCAAGATCATGAAGGAGAGACATGCCATATGGTCAGAAGAATTCATCAAGTGGTGGAAGTGAAAAAGATCAGGGAGTAGGTAATGGACAGAGCTTACAGTCATCAGCAGAAGATCAAGCAGGCCTTTGACAGGAAGGTCAGGAAGAAGGAATTCAAACTGGGAAATTTGGTGCTTAAATGGGATGCACCCAGGTAAGATAGAGGCAAACACAACAAGTTTTATGCCCTCTGGATCGGGCCCTTCAAAATCTCATATGTATTCTCGAATAACACTTACAAGTTGCAGGATTTGGAGGGCGAAGAAGTTTTTAATGGCCCAGTAAATGGGCATTTCCTGAAGAAATATTTTTTCTGAGCCGTAAATGGCTCCTCTGTTTTTGTAAATATTGTTTTCTGTTTATCTTCGACTTAATAAAAAACTCCATAGCCCAACAACAAGGAACTGATGCTACAAATGAGTTCTTAGAGCATCACAGGGATGAATCTATCCCCCATGGAGCCTAATGTTAACATTTATTCTTGTAATAAAGGGGGGTGTTTTCTCTCCTTTCGAGCCCGTGGCGTGAACTGTGAAGAAGTGGGGCTTAAAATCCCAACAAATGAATTTTTTCCAAGGACACAACCGTTAGCACAATGTGCAGTGCATAAAATCTCCATTTTGGGCTTAAAATGTTAGCAGACAGGCGATCCAGTATTCAACGGAGAGGATCGATCGATGGAGTAGATCGTCGGTTGGCAGGTGGTTGCAGTCAACAAAGTTGCGCCAAGTATAGCACAGGAGATAGCGCTCAGTATCACCGAAATGATCAGGGTCATCTGATCAAGGAGGAACAGGTGGCGAGCAATTGGGCTCTATCACAGCTTCGACTAATGGGACTTTGGTAGAACAAAGGATCACTCCTCCACTGCATCGGGAATCGTCGAAACCCGAAACAATGAAAGGGTCCAGGCTAGAAGTGGTCCCACATTTAGATATTCATCCAGATCATCCATCTCAGGGACACGTCATACTCGATTGACTCTGGTCGACACTTCGGCTACCGGGGTTTCGAAATATAAGGGACAAATTTTTCCCTTACATATGGAATCGCCGAATCCCAAAAATATGAAAAGCGCTTTTGGAGACAGTGCCCATCTCAGTGTTTCAGCTACCGGGACTTCAAGAGAGTAGAGGGTCACTCCTTCATTCATTAGTAATCAATGAAATGCGAGATGCGAAAGCCCTCCAGCTTGGGCCTGTAGTCATGGCTCCCAGTCATGTTCATCGAGCACAAGAGACTGTTAAAGAAGCTATCCTCCCAAGCATCTCTAGGTTCATCCGAGTACAGGGGACGTGGGGCATTTCTTGAGCCTTTCACGGATCTGGTGTTAAGGATTTCGAAATAAAAGAAGCCAGAGCTCCCGGTGGGAGAATGCTCGAAAGAATATGGAACATTGATCAAGGAGCAGCAATCAAAGAAAGTTTGCCATGATTGCCTGAGTGTAGAGTTGACTGGGGTTGTTCTCCATCCCAAGGAAGTATTTATTGAGGTGGATGGTGGTGGTTAGACATCATCTCCACCATAAATGGAAAGCCCAGAAAGGGACCTGAGATATGTCAATTCTTCTGCAGGTGCCAAGATTCTGATTGCGTCTGGTTTAAGCACACGACCGTCCAGAGAACTGCAGGTGCAGTATTCTAATGAACATGTAGACGTAATGTTTTAATGTTAAGCCTTGATTTTGCTGCTGTGATTGACTTTGAGTATATGTAGGCAGTTTTTCCATTTTTGTAATCATCAATGGTAGAGCTAAGCTCCAGACTGTAAAACTTTAACAAAGCCTCTGGTTCTCTGGTTATACAATGATATTTTGAGATTTCTTGTTTAATGGAGACCAACCTCCTCCTTTCCTTGTTCCTCTGAATCTGAATCCTGGGTATGGATGATCCAGTTGGGTGTTGTTGTAACTATATAATGTATGTTTGATTGTATCAGTTCTGCAACGTTTGAGGTTTACTTTGAAGTTTCTTTGGTCTGAGAGGATCTCATATCTGAGACTTTTCCCCTTCTTTTCTTTCACTTATTCACCACTATGCATATTTAATGGCTTAAATTGAATCAAGACCTCACATGTCCTTGTTGTTCCAACCCAGTTTTCTGAGTGAGCGATATTGTTCTGAGTTTACTTCCATTCGGTCATCCCCCTTTATAAACAAATCGTGACATAAACTTATGGGTGTCGGGCTCTGCTCCTGCTGCAATCCAGGGGTGACTTCCGATGCTAACACCATAAAGCTGATAATGAAAGGCTTATGAAAGCCAAAGAGCAACATGATGACTTCAACATGAAGTTATTGGAGAGCTTGAACATAATAGAAAAAAAATTGGTTAAGGAGATTAGCTCAAGCAAATCTGGAAGTCACAAGCCTTCAGAGGAGAAAAGAAAAAAGTGTTAGTAGACATCACCATCATTCCCCAAGGCATTCCAATAAGAGAGCATGAAACAACTCGAGTCTATCCCATGTCAGAAGGTATAAGAGATCTGGGGTGGATGAGCTGTGAGGAGAAATGAACAAAATCAAACCTCCTACATTTGATGGTGAGCACAAGAAGGATGAAGATGCAGAAACATGGTTGTTGGGCATGAGAAAGTATTTTCAATTGCATAATTATTCTTCTCACGTAGAAGGTAGAATTGCTATCTATCAACTCAAAGGAAAGGCCTCCATGTGGTGGGATCAACTTGTGCAGGTGCAACACATTGTAAAGAAAAGTGTTACTTGGAGGGAATTCAAGAAGTGTTTTGAGAAGAAGTACTTGACTAAGAGATACTATGACAAGAAAATGAAAGATTTCTTTGAACTCAAGCTTGGAAGTATGACCATAGATGAATATGAGAGAAGGTTTCTGGAATTGCTCAAGTATGTCTCTTTCATCAAGGATGAGACAGTCAAAATTCAAAGGTATTTGAGTGGATTTCTATCGTTCATCAGTGACAAAATACAATATGATGATCCCAAGACATCAGAAGAGACCATAAGGAGAGCTAAATGCCTATATGATCAGTGGGAAGAAAGGCCAACTTTCCAAAAGGCTTGGGAAGACAATAAGAAATTCAATATGGATCAGAAGAAGAAGGGAGCTAAGCCACCATTCTTCAGAAATAATCCAAAAGGACAAAAAATTCCTAAAGAAACCAGAATGATTGACACAGGGAGTCAAGGTCCAAGGCAACCACCTATGCAATGTTGGGGTTGTAAAGGGGACCATAGGTTTAGAGATTGTCCTCACAGAGGTGAAAAATGTAGGGTTGTTCACAATGTACAACAAGTTGAAACAGTGAAGGACATGGGTAGATATGTGCCAAGGATTTATGCAGCCCTGGACAACAAGCAAGCAGAGTATCAGTCCCACATGATTGAAGTGGAAGGTATGATCAACAACCAAACCATTGCTATTTTAATTGATTTAGGAGCTAGTCATAGTTATATAGACCCTAATATGGTGGAAAGTTTGCAATTGCCAAGAAGTAAGCATGGGAAATCCTGGTTGGTGCAACTGGCTAATGGAGCTAGAAGAAAAGTTAATGAGATGGTTAAATCATGCCTCATAGACATGAATGGACTGAACACCAAGGAAGATTTAAACATCTTGCCTTTAGGTTCCTATGTATGTCTAATTGGGATGGATTGGTTGGACCAACATCACACTCTCTTAGGCTGTCACAACAAAGCATTTACTTGCCTAGATGAGGAAGGGAAACTAAGGAGAGTACAGGGAATTCCCAGGGTATTAACCATTAGAGAAATTTCAGCATTGCAGTTGAAGAAATGTTACAAAAAAGGGTGTCAAATAATTGCAGTTCATTTGGTAGAGACACCTAGAGATAAGGTGCCAAATTTGGAAGATTATGCAGTCCTGGAAGATTTTTAAGATGTGTTCAAGGAAGTACCTGGACTACCCCCAAGGAGAGACATTGATTTCTCTATAAATTTGATGCTTGGGGCAGTGCTAGTATCAAAGACTCCTTACAGAATGAGTACACCAGAATTGAAGGAGTTGCAAATGCAGCTTGAAGAACTTCTGAGGAAGGGGTATATACACCCAAGCATGTCACCTTGGGGTGCCCTAGTCTTATTTGTGAGAAATAAAGATGGAACACTAAGGTTGTGCATTGACTTCAGATAGTTGAATAAAGTGACCGTTAAGAACAAGTATCCTCTACCAAGGATTGATGACCTCTTTGATCAATTGAAGGATGCTGAAATGTTTTCAAAGATAGATCTCAGATCAGGATACCATTAGGTAAGGATTAAAGAAGAAGATACCAACAAGACCACCTTCAGGACAAGGTATGGTCATTATGAGTTCACAGTGGTGCCATTTGGGTTGTCTAATACACCAACTATTTTCACGTTCTTAATGAATGTTGTTTTCCAAGAGTATTTGGACAAGTTTGTCATTGTCTTTTTAGATGACATTCTTATATATTCGAAGTTAGAAGAAGAGCATGAACATAATTTGAGGATGGTGTTGCAAGTATTAAGGGAACATTAATTGTATGCCAAATTGAGAAAGTGCTCATTTTATCAGAAACAGATTCATTATTTGTAGCATATCATTTTAAAGGATGGGATAACAGTGGATCCTGAGAAGATAGAGGCCATTAGAGAATGGTCATCACTGAAGAATGTGACAGAGGTGAGATCATTCATGGGTCTTGCAGGCTACTACAAAATATTTATTGTAGGATTCTCAAAGATTGCACACCCAATCACTTCTTTGCAAAGAAAGGGAGTGAAGTTTCAATGGACACTGGATTGTGAGAAGAGTTTCCAACACTTGAAAAAATTATTGACAAGTGCTCCAATATTAAGGATCTTAGACCCAGATGAAGACTTCATCGCATGCATCGATGCATGTAATGAAGGACTTGGTGGAGTCCTCAGTCAAAACGGGTTTGTCATATGTTATGAATCAAGGAAGTTGAAGGATCATGAAAGAAACTATGCCACTCATGATTTGGAGTTGGCAGCCATAGTGCATGCCTTGAGGAAATGGAGACACTACCTCATGGGAAAGAGGTTTGAGCTAAGAACGAACCACAATGGTCTGAAATATTTATTTGATCATCCAAATCTAAATACTAGGCAAAGCATATGGTTAGAATTTCTAAGCGAATATGACTTTGATATAAGGAATATCAAGGGAAAAGAGAATAAAGTGGCTGATGCACTCAGCAGGAAGGTGCATGAATTACATGCTACAACTATCAGCATGTATCAAACTGATATTAAAAGAAAAATTCTGAAGGCTGCAAATGCAGATCTGCAATACAGAGAATTGGTAGCAATGCTACGATAGGGTAAGATGCTATAGAAGGTGGATGATTATAAGTTGGGAATAGATGGAATACTGTTGCACAAGAAAAAAAATTTTGTTCCAAATGTCTAGGAATTGAAACATATGATTTTGCATGAAATGCATAAAGTTCATTATGCAGGGCACCCTAGATATCAAAAAACTGTGGCAGTGATCAAGAGCCATTACTTTTGGCTCGGTATGAAGAGAGAGATCGCCGAGTACATCGTTAGATGTATGGAATGCCAGAAAGTTAAAGATGAGAATAGACACCCAACAGGGTTGTTGCAACCTTCAACCATCCCTGAATGGAAGTGGGAAGTGGTGACAATGGATTTTATTACAGGATTGCCTAGAACATGCAATCTACATGATTCGATCATGGTGGTGGTGGACAAGCTTACAAAATCTTCCCATTTTATTCCATTGAAAACTATGCACAAGGCAACATATGTTGTTGATATTTTCATGAAGGAAGTGGCATGATTGCATGGGATTCCTAAAACAATTGTGTCCGACAGGGACCCAAAATTCACCTTGAATTTTTGGAAAGGATTGTTCAAAGTATTTATAATGAATCTAAAATTTAGTACAACTTATCATCCTGAGTCTGATGGACAAACAGATAGGGTAAACAAAGTGATAGAAGATATACTAAGAATGTATGTGATGGAAAAACCATCGAAATGGGAAGACTACCTACACTTGGTAGAATTCGCTTACAACAATGGGTATCAGGAATCATTGAAGATGAGCCCATTTGAAGAAATTTACGACAGAAAGTGAAATACTCCAGTAATTTGGGATAATCTAGCTGATAGGACAATAGTTGGGACAAAGTTGCTCAAGGAGATGGAGGACCAAATGATAAAAATTAAGTAGAATTTAAAAGCTTCCCAAGATAGACAGAAAAGTTATGCTGATAAGAGAATAATCCACATAGAATTCAAAGTGGGTGATCATGTTTTCCTGAAAGTAAAAGATAATAAGAGTTCCCTGAAGCTGGGAAGCTGCGCTAAGTTGGCAACCAGATTTTGTGGGCCATTTGAAGTCATAGAGAGGATTGGTCCAGTTGCTTATATGATTGTATTGCTTGCATCTATGTATGTTCATAATGTTTTCCATGTATCATTGCTAAAGAAATATATACCTGATGCTAATCATGTTATTGACTGGAATGTGATTCAGTTGGAGCAAGAAGGCGCTTTTCAAGTGCATCCAGTGCACATTTTGGACCGGAAAGTCAAGCAGCTCTGGAACCGAGCCATAGGGTTTGTAAAGGTTCAATGGACCTAGTACGGTCCTGAGGACGCTACTTGAGAGCATGAGGATGCAATGCGGACATAATACCCACATCGTTTTGAGGATTTTTGAAAACTCTGTTGTATATGGGTGTATGATGCACTGAGGACAGTGCATAAATAAGGGGAGGGGATTGTAATATCCCTCGGCCGAACCCAATTGTAAATGTAATACAAGTGTACTTAAGCTGGTGAGCTTTTTTGACATCATTTGGTAATGCACGTCATGTGGCATAGTGTGCGCATGAACTGCACAGTAAAATGATGTAGTATGCACATTCCCAGATACCACGCGTAGTAACTAAGGTGCGTGTAGTATGGAGGAGAACACCCCTCATGTATATGATATGTGTTATAGGTTGGTGAGCTAGTTATTATAAGCTGGGATGCTTATGTTTTGGTATTAGGCCGGAATGCCTAGATGTCAAAGGCCAATGCACCTACTTTGTACATGACTCATGATTAATATAAAATACATCGTTGCGTGCAGACCAACCATGCTAAAAGAGATGGGGGAATGAACTTCACCAGTTAGGGAAAGGGAGGACCAAAACTCAAGGAATATTATATTAATATTTCCTAAAATATAAAGTATGGGTAATTATTTTATCCTAAGTTCTAAAGTTGGGGACAAGTGGACCAAAGTAACTTCCGATATGACAAGTGCCAATTTGGAGACATGCTTTGATATCGTGGGGGACTTAGCTCATTTGGTCACTTTTCACGGGGATTTCTTACCAGCAGCTTGACCATCATTGGGACCATCACTTTCACGAGGAGTTTCACAGCGATTCCTTCCTTCAATCAACCATCTAGTCAATGATTCCATGACCATTTTCACTCACGCATTTTGTTATCCTTGAGACAACCATTTCACCATATCTGAGCTTGTTCCCATAGCCTTTTTCGGTTGGTGCACCTGGTTAGCTTGGAGTGGGATTAAAGAAGCGGGTTTTCAGGCCCGTGAGCAATTCTCCCAGTGAGAGAATTACTAGGGATTGATTCTCGAAGGTGATAAACTACAGCTACAGTGCTCTGATACTTCCAGTTCTGCCTATTGTTGAAGCCCTGAAAGGGAAGTGGGGAAGCTGAGGGATTGTTGAAAAGAGAAGGGGCACACTTCCTTGGGTGGGACATGCATGTGGGGAATGAGAGGCTGTAGGCTGTTAGTTGAGTGAGCACCTGAGACAGAGGCTTTCCTATTGTCCATGAGCCTTAGCCTGGTTAAGAACCCTTTACCCTGGGTGGAGTTCAATCCCAGCTTGCGGGTGACTCACTATTGAGAGTGATGAACAGTGTAGTCTAAGACTGGGAGGTTCATGGACGATCTGTACGTGGTTGGTGACAATCTTTCCAAGATAAGTACCAGTTGTATGATAAAAAAGATATGCTTCTTGCTATTTACATGCCTATGTTACAGTTTATAATATATGTGATTATAATTGCCTATATGTTTATGGTTAATTCTCTGTAAATGCTGCATATTTGTAGTTACTGTTATTTCAGTATAAAATTCGTATGTCACAAAATGTAATTGTTTGTTTATGTTTATATGTAAAGCTTCCGCGAGTGTGCTGTATGTATATGTCTTAGTTTCATGCAGTTTAAAGAGTAAATTTATGTGGCATTGCTCAGTTGACTACTGGGTATGCTACTGTATGTTCCGCAGTATGGGAACGAAAGAATTCCCTAGAGTAGCATGGCTTGGCCTAAATGCTAGGAATGTTACTGGCTGGTGTCAGAGCATGAGTGATTTCTCTGGAGTGGCATACCCCAGCCTGAGGTTGGCCGAGGGAATGCTACATTAGCTGTGAATGGGGAACAACAGAAGTGAAGTTCCAATTGCAGATGTAGAATGGCAACCATGAAAACTGCAACTTTTTTAAATGTTTAAACATTGGAGGGCCTTTGGATGGTCCTCACAGACTTAAATGTTTACCTGAAATGCCTCAGCCTGAAATGTTTGCTTAACAGGCGTGTTACAATACATTTTCCTTCAATTTTTTGATACAATATTGTCTGTAGTGAATTTGGGCAATATTGTTCTTCACCAACATTCCTGGTTGACTGGTTGAGGCTTGCTAGTTGGTTCGCTGTATGATGCTTATTGTTGTTTGATTCAACTTTGCAGAGTTGAGGACCTGCAACTGTAGTTGGGCCTCTTGGTACTTGTTCATTGGTTTGTTGTTTGATGCTTTCTCTTGTTTTCTTCAACTTTGAAAGGTTAGGGTCTTGCATCCATAGTTGGACCTGTTGTTGCAGTTTGCAAGACAGGGGATACGCTTCTATCCTTCTCCATTCACCAGTGGGTCTCAGTGTTGCGGTTGCATTCTTGCATTACTTAAAAGGCTTGTTACAATACATTTTCCTCCGATTTGTTTTTGTACAATGTTGTCTGTAGTGAATATGGGAAATATTGTTCTTCAACACCATTACTAGTTCACTGGTTGATGCTTGATCGATGCTTGTTCACTAGTTTCTTGTTTGCCTGTTGTTGTTTCTCTTGTTTTCCTATTTCTCTTATTTCAGTTTGCATGCTTGGGATTCTGCAATCGTGATTGGAACTACGCTTCTATCATTCTTCATTGACGAGTGGGTTTTGGTGCTATGTTTACCTTCCTATTTGTTGTTTGTTGTTTGGTATTTCCAGTTTGCAAGTGAAAAATTTCAATACTGGAGATGCCTGAGTCAAAATCCTCTTGCAGAAAATCTTTGTATGTGAGTAGAAAATTCGATTTCCTTTTTTGTATGTCACCGTGGATATGATAGAGGTGGGTCCTATGTCGAACATTGGCATTCAGGAACAAGACAGTCAAGACAACATTATAGTCATGTTTCTCTAGTTGTAGTAGTCACATACAAAGATGTTCTGCAAGAGGATTTTGATCACTCCTAGTATTGAAAATTCTTACTTGCAAACAGGAAAAAAATAAACAAAGAATAAGGATGCAACCATGAAAGTGAAACTTACCAATGAATGGGGAGTGATAGAAGTGCAGTTCCAATTGTGGATGCAGAATGCCAACCGTGCAAACTAGAGATTTATTAAATGTTTACACAGTGGGAGGCCTTTGGATGGTCCTCACATCCTTAAATGTTTACCTGACATGCCTCATAGCTTGAAATTTTTGATTAACAGGTGTCTTACAATATATTTTCCTCCGGCTTTTTGATACAATCTTGTTTGTAGTGAATTTGGGCAATATTGTTCTTCACCAACATTCCTAGTTGACTGGTTGATGCTTGCTTGTTGGTTCGCTGGATGTTTCTTATTGTTGTTTTATTCAAATTTGCAGAGTTGAGGTCCTGAAACTGCAGTTGGGCCTCTTGGTACTTGTTCACTGGTTTTTTGTTTGCTTCTTGCTCTTGTTTTCTTCAACTTTGCAAGGTTGGGGTCCTGCATCCGCAATTGGACCCGTTGTTGGAGTTTGCAGGCCAAGGGATGCACTTCTGTCCTTCCCCATTCACTGGAGAGTCTCAATGTCATGGTTGCATTCCTGTTCATTGGTTTCTATTTTCTATTTCCAGTTTGCAAGTAATAATTTTCAATACTGGGAATGCCCGAGCCAAAATCCTCTTGCAGAATATTTTCGTATGTGACTACTACGACCAAAGAAACAAGAGTGTGATGCTATCTTGGTGTTTTTATTGAAAGTCTTTGTTCGCCAGAGATACCACCTCTATCACAACCATATTGAAATGGAAAAGGTTGACAAATATATGGCAAGTGCATTCAGAAGAATACACAGAGAACATGAAAGAAATCATATTGATACTATGCAAATGATACGTGCACTTGGAAATACATTGCTTAATCTTCAACAAATCTTTGCTCAACAAACAGTCGACGTTGCTCTTTCCCTACCCCTGGACTGTGGTTCAAGGAAATGTGTCTTCACAAACACATATCCACTTGAGAAATGCAAATTGGAACATGGTTTTATAGTTGGGCCACCAAAAATACTATTAAAATAAAATAATATGAAAAATGTTGAAATAGATATAAACAACATCACTTTGGACTTGAACCAAAGTTTGTCAAGCTCCAACTATATTTCATAGATGAGAATGTTTTTCCCATAGTTAATGTGTTTCTATTGCTTCATAATTATGAGAGTAAGTTTTGTGCGAAGGATAAAGTTCTTTTCTCCCTTTCTTTTTCCTCTTCTATACTTATCTATTTTCCCCTTTTCTTCTTCCCCTCTATTATCCGTTTCTGGTTCTATACTTAGTCGCATTTCTATGCTCACGGGTTCCTGGGGTGGAGAACTGACAAATCATCATCTCCTTCTATATATTCACATCAGAGTCCGACCGAATGCCGTTCGTTTGCATACTTAGCCAATTTTATGGCCGCGAGTTCGCGTGTAGGCACTATCGAACTCTCATGGCTCGTGTTCGGGGTATACATATTCCACCCAAAAATTCAATGATCTAAAATTAGACCCCAGAATCATCGAAATCACAACCCTGAATCTACCTACGATGACTCCATCTGAATGACCCGCCTTTCCATACTTAGTCGAGTCTTCAAAGTTTCGTGGGTTCATGGAATCTCGAGTTCACAAAAGTTTGAAATCATTTTTTTTGCTCCCCTCTACCTTTCTCCCTTCCCCATCCAAATTAATTATGATTTTACTAGTGACAACTCACTAAGAAGGTTCGAAAATATTGACATTAATAAGTGGAAACTTGAGGACATCTCCCATTAAAATACATTAATGGGCGAATATTATGGGATCTGATGATTTTTTTTTGTGTCCATCTTGAATTGGAAAAAATTGTTGGTTATTTTAATTTTTTTAAGGCATCATCATAGTAAGAATGCAATATTGTGCTACCCCACTGTCATCCATAAAGGTGTCATCCGCAAAGGTGTTGACGTCGTGTCCCTCTTTAATACTGTGCATATATTAGAGGTTGTCATATTTGAGAATATGCTTACATATGGAAATTTTAACTCATATTTTCTCTATCGCCTATGCATTTCATCAAACTTTGCGAGCCGAAAACACCCTTCAAATTGGAACATGGTTTACATTTGGGCCATAAAAATACTATTAAAATAAAATAATATGACTGGTATTTGAATAAGTATAGACAAATTCTCTTTGTACTTGAACTTGAGTTTGTCCAAGTCCAACTATGTTCCATAGCTAATAATGTTTTTCCCATAGTTAATGTTTATGGCCGCGAGTTCCCAGATTGGCACTATCCAACTCTCATGCCCCCTGTTCCGTGATATACTTCTTGCACCCAAAAAATTTCATGATCTACAATTCAACCCCAGACTCCTCGAACTCACAAGCTTCACTCTACCTATGATGAGTCTGTACTCGTTCGTATGACCTCCCCACCTTTCTATACTTAGTCGATTCTTCACCTCTTGTTGTCCCAAATTCACAGACTTCCGGGTTGAAAAAAGTTTGAAATCATTTATCGCTCCCGTCCATCCCCGCTACCTTTGCACACTTCCCAATGAAAATTACTTGCACTTTTAATTAGTGACAATTCACCACACAGGTTCGAAAAAATTGTCATTAATAACCGAAAATCTCGAGGACATCTCCGATTAAAATGCATTGAAGCAATATATACGAGAGATTATATTATCATCTCCCAATGTTCATTTTAAATACTATCTGGACACAATTACTATCACATGTTGCAATACAAACAATTCTTCATCAAAGTATTATCTTTTCTCACAGGCACCCTAGATGCACTCCAGTGGCCTGGTATCGAATTGGTAGAGGTCAATATTATGTGATTTGAACCCTTTTTTTTTGTGGATCTTGAACTCGGAAAAATTGTTTCTAACTTTTGTTTTTGTAAGGCATTCTGCCCCGCCTTTCCATACCTAGTCGATTATTCACCTCCTGTTGGGACAAATTCGTGGGTTCCTAGGCTTCCAGTTTCACAAAACTTTCAAATCATTTTCTGTGCCCTTCCTAATGCACATTAATCATGCCTTTATTAGTGACAACTCACCACACATATTTGAAAAGATTGGCATTAATAGGCGAAAATGTTGAGGACATCTAACATTAAAATGCATTAAACCAAGATTTACGGAAGATTATACTATCATCCTCCAACATTCATTTTAAATACTTATTCCCATTTCCCTCTATCATAGAAAACTTGGGCTTTAAGGTGCCTTCCTTGTAATGTTCCTGGTCATCCACATGTGAGACAACTTAGAGATGCCATTCAGGCCCAATTGAAATACAAGGGAATGGTTTTATGTACGTCATCTTTGAGCGAAAATAATTCTGTTAGTCAACAAAAACTCAGAATTTTTTTTTCAAGTATCTTATGGTTGGTATTCTCCCCTTATTCAATCCGTTGGTTGGTTGAAAGGCCTGCCTGAATATTTGTATGATGAACTTCTTTGTTTTTTTACTGGAAATTGGAAGAGAATTTCAAGTCACCTACAAAACACTCCTTTGTTGAAGTATTTAGCTTCTTCCAACAACACAAATGTGGAAAGTGTATCAAATCCTGAAGACAACACCAGAATTTATCTTTCATCAGAGGAGTAACACATATTGTGGCTTACAAAATGGTCTGGAATATTCAGAAGTGACGCCAAATATTACTCCATTCAGGAATATACTCAGAAGGAAATTATAAATTTGGATCCTCACGAATGTGAGAAACTGTATGAGTGGTTGAATCAACATGCTAAAATTACAGAAGTTTCAATGTCAAAGTTTGTTGCGCGACTTTTGGGTGTGGCAATAGAATTGACAAAAAGTCAACTTCTTTGTCAAATTTTTTTCACTGACCTCTGGATGTAATAACATACTCCACATATAATCAACTTTCTATCGCTACTGCACATTTTTTTCACTATTCCTATGCATATAATTTCATCTGGGTCTAAGAGCTTGCCGCTCTTTGCAAGAATATTCTCCTGGTAGTTGAAGGTGGGTACATAATCAGGGAACGAGGCTCTCAAAATTTTCTGATGCCTGCATTGACTAGTAACTCAGAAAAGTTAATGGAAAGGAATTTTGGACTATGGACTTTGCAACACTTCTTAAAGATTACTTTATACTACCACCTTCTGCAATAAGTTTGACGTATTCAGGTAATGATTTGGTCTCTGAAGATCACCTTTTACTACCACCTTCATGTAATGATTTTGTTTCATTCTTTAGAAGAGACCTAGATGTAGTAGATATTCCAGAGCTATTTCCCCTAAATATCAATCTTCCTGCTGTTTCTCATTCTTTGAATAAGGAGAATGCATTTCTTCTATTGCAACAAATTCGATATTTGAAAAAAACGGAAGTTGCTCGATGCTTGAAGTATTGACTTGTCTAGTTCAAATAAATTGCCATGGACTTGCCACAAGCATCTCCTAATTTTTTCATTAGGATCATAGGTCGATAAGCAAAGAATGCTTTCCTGTTCGTAGAGTGTTGGCACAGGAGCAGACCCAGGGTTCAACGCTACAACAATGCACCAAAAAAACCCTAACTACCGATCCTCTTGGCAACACATGTGAAGCAAATGAAGTCTCACCCGAGGTAGAGGCAGGGGTGGTTGCAGGAATCAGATGTCTGCAACCTTATCTGGGACACCGATATGTGATTACAACACCTTAACAAAGAACTTATCGGTTACAGTTCATCAATATTTAACCAACATATACTTCCCAGATAAAACCCTAATTAAAGAGCACCACAGTTTTCACCCAGATCTAGCCTATTCAAGCACTAAGCACATTCACATAGGTTAGATATAACATTCATTCATGTTATTAAGCACAAAGCATTAACAGATCTATCTATCATTCATCTATATAAAAGCACTTAAGCAAGTAAACACATAACCAAATCAATACATAGCACAAAGCATAACAACACAGGATTTACGTGGTTCACCCCCAGCTTGGGGCTACACCCACCAACTCTTCTTCTCTTTCATTATCTTCGATCAATAAACTACATGCACAGAGCCAAAAGATCCTACTCCGCATAGGATAGAAGATCTGTGCACACCTCACCAGATCATCCTTCCCCAAGCTAGGTTACAACACAAAGCTTCTACTCAATCTCTTACATTCACTTGCACTTAGCCTTGCAAGTCTCACACAGCATGCACAAAGCATGTACACTATCACTTGCACTTAGCACTTGGTATCACACACTTGTGCCTTTACACTTAGCATACATACACACACACACTTGTGTCTTTTCTTACATCACCTAGCTTTCTATTTATACATTACAAAAGAGGCCTAAACATGGGTAAACCCATGGGCTGACATCCCCATACCCGTTACATAAGACCAAAACCCAAAAGGCCCTAAAAAAATACGAGATCGCGTGATCTCTTCTTCAACTTGTGATCCACCTTCGACAGCCTGTCGAAGTCCCAAAATTAGGTCAAACCTAACCAAGGATCCTCAAACTTGGTCAAGGGCCATTTGTTGGCACAGGGGCAGACCCAGGGTTCAACGCTACAACAACGCACCAACAAAACCCTACCTACCGACCCTTTCAGAAACATCTGCCAAGTAAATGAAGTCTCACCCGAGGTAGAGGCAGGGGTGGTTGCATGAATCAAATATCTGAAACCTTAGCTGGAACACCAATCTATGATTACAACACCTTAAAAAATCACTTAGCAGTTACAATTCATTTGTATTTAACCAACATCTACTTCGCAGATAAAATGCTAACTACAGATCACCGCAATTTTCAACCAGATCTAGCCTATTCAAGCACTAAGCACATTCACATAGGTTAGATCTAGCATTCATCCATGTTATTAAGCACAAAACATTAACAGATCTATCTATCATTCATCTATATCAAAGCACTTAATCAAGTAAACACATAACCACATCAATACATCACACAAAGCATAGCAACACATGATATACGCGGTTCACCCCCAGCCTGGGGCTATGTCCACCAACTCTTCTTCTCTTTCATTAACTTCAGTTAATTAGCTACATGCATAGACCCAAAAGATCCCACTCCGCATAGGATAAGAGATCTGCATGCACCTCGACATCCCCATACCTGCTACATAATCCCAAAACCCAAAAGGCCCTAAAAAGGGGCCAAGATCCCGCGATCTCTGCCTCGACTTGTGCTCCACCTTCGATAGCCTGTCGAAGTCCCAAAAGTAGGTCAAACATGACCAAGGATCCTCAAACTTGGTCAAGGGCCAACATGGCCCCAACACTCACCTGTGAATCGTTCTGAGTCACTCTAGACTAGGTAGCTCTACTTTGAAACCCTCGAGCTTGGCTCAGGTTGCTTTGACCTGTTGCTGTGCCACAACCTCTTGTTCAGTGAACTCTTGGATTATTGCTTCGTTGATAGGTTCCTCTAAGCATTGTTCAGCTGCAGTGACGACTTGCTCCAGTTATGTTCCTCGACCTTCAATATCTCTGAATAGTTGGCAAGCCTCGTCCTAAATTGGTTGGAGTCTCCGAGTCACTTCCATTACGCTTCTATGAATGGTGTGGACCTACTATTGGGCATTGCGCTATTCTTGGGATCGCTTCATCCTTTCGACTGCTGAAAGGGGATTCAACTGCACGTGTACTATTTCTGCTTGCTACTTTGCCTCCTGGATTTGTGACTCCAGTGATTTTAATTTAGAATCCTCAATGAGTCTCTCATAAGTCTGGGCACTGCGATCACTTAGTTTTTTAAATTCCATTGTGAGGGCCTTGATTCTTTCAACTGTGCTTTAAGCAGTTGCTTATCTTTGATATCGTACATACAATGGAGTGCTGGGCACTGTTCAGAACTCTATGTCTACTATTCTTTGCTGTAGTTGCTGGATAGCTTCTATGAGCTACACTACTTGATGCTCCACTCGGTCTTCTACCTTTGGCTCTAAGCCTGTCACATAGCGAATTTCTCTATCGACTGCTTCTTTGACTCCCAATTGTTCTAAGAGAAATTTTTTTTTTTCTTGCTTGGCTTGTGCTCTCTCTTCTTAAAAATTGGCTTGAAGGTCCTCTTTCTCCTTTTGTGCAACCCGACGCTTCTCTACCATTTCTTCTTGTGCTTACTTTAGGGCCACTTTGGCCTGTTCTTTCTCTTCTTGTGCTTGAAGAAGGTCGGCTTCAGTCGCATAAGCTAGTTTGTGGAGTTGGGAATGCTCATCTCCCAACTCTGGTTCTTTTGATGGCAAGGGCACAGTGGATACTGCGCGATTGGAGTGAAGGGCCTGCTGTTCCCCTCTCATATCTGTCATGATTATGTCACACAAGGCTTCTTTCTTAGCTTCATTGTTCTACAAACTATCATGCGAAGCATCTGATACGACTGTGATGATGAAATCGAAGTCATCGATCGTGAGTACAATCTGAAGCTTTGACTTGCTTACTTTGGATTTCTTTCGCGATGTAGGTTTCATGGGGGAAACCTTGCTTTTCTTTGATGGATCTGCATCATCAAGGGGGTTCCATGGACGGGTTACTTCTCCTTGCTCCTACTTATCTTCGTCCCCTGCTTTTTCTTCTTTCTCCTCTTTGTCCACCTCGTCACTTCCTCCTCCACCAGGTGAATCTGAGGCAATCTCTTTTGAGGCGCCACTCAGTTCCTGTACATCTTCGTTCTTCTTCCTTCTGCTACTGCTGGGTGCATTATAATCCTTGTGAGTAACTACCAGACTTCTAATGAGGTTTGGGTCAGAAAATTCTGCCTTAGCGATTGGTATAAGGAACTCTGTGGGCCTTTACTTAGTGATTTCTTCCAGGTCCTCCTTGGTGAGCTTCTACTATGACTGAATCTCTTCTTTATTATCATCTACGTGCATGGTGATATATATGAAATGCCTATCTACGTGAAACCTCATAAGGGGTATGAACCTGTCCAGAGTGTTTGGCATCATCCAGGGGAACGATTCGATATCCCTTTTGAGCTGTAGGTAGTAGGTATGGAATACTGTGTTCGATTGCCATTGTTTTCTCATGTCGCTCAAGTACCAGAGCGTGGTGAACTTCGCAGTGAGTGGCTTAAATGACTCAATTTATGGGAAGGTCGCACCTTCTGACATCTCCCAAGCTGTAAACACAATGAGGATCACTAACCAGCTAAAGTGGAACTTGTAGCCCTGATCCTGAGCTTCGCAACAATTAACTTCTAGATGGTTGACTAATTACTTCACCCAGTTCATCTGTAATCCCTCCATGCACTTTCCTGCAAAGTCAACCACAAACCCTGTGACCTACGTGGGTTTGTTCTTTCGGACTAGCTTACCAGCAATCAACTGGCAAGCGAGGTGCATTACACCATTCTGAATGGAGGCTGCCTTGTAGCCTCATGTCCCCTTTTCTAAATCACCATAGATGTCTTTAATCTGTGCCAAGGCGTGATCTGCAACCTTCCTTGGGTAGAAGTCATATGGGCCAGGTCCCAGCATGCTCAATCTAGTGATCCTATGGATCAACGCCAGATCGATGGTAATATGCCTGTCTAACCATAAATAACCACCGTGAAAGCACGACAAGAGGATTTTGACGCATGCATTGACCTCCTGGTGCCTTCCAAAGTGTGGAATTTTCATGACATTAAGGATAGTGGAATGTGCGATGTTCATGGTCCATGGCCGGGGAATGATCTACGATCTTTTTCCCTTTGTCTTAGTTAAGTACTTGTGAGGCACGAGCATGCTGTAGGTATTGCGGTCCCCTAGATTATTGTCATTGATATTTAAGGTTGGAATCCTCTCCAATTGTGGTCTAACTGCGCATATCCCCTTCGAGAGGTATGTTGTGATGACTGTGTAGTTGAAGTCCCTCGGGACACTGTCACGATTCACCGCATCGGCTAGAGGCAGGATGTAATCAGGCATAACATATGGGATTAACTTTGCATTCGCTAAGTCATCTTTTTGCTTGGTTCTTTTCTCATCTACAATGCTGGATGGTTCGAATCTGCAAGAAGTTGACGAGGAGGCTTGCACTCCTTGAGTCGATGAAGCTTGAACTCCTATGGACATCACTCTCTCTACCATAAGTTCGATTATAAATTATTCGATGACTTTGTCAGCGACGCTATGTTGACGGGCATAAATGACACACCGTCAACTGGATGGTCAGATCCAGACCGGGGTTGTCTAATTAACCCAAGCCGTTTGGTATGAACTGTCCCGATGGGTTTAATGGCTCTGTTAGCCAACTAAGGTCCTAAACATAATAAAATAAACAAACTAATCTAAATCTATGATTCTAACAATTTATATACTAATTACAAGTGTTCAAATAGAAGCGTGAATATACAAATGATTATAAACAATCTATATACAGTTTGCAAGGTTTACTTGAAATCTTGCGAAATGAATGTTCGTAATAGTGTTTCTAACTAAGATAAAGAAAGAATAAAATCTTTTTGTTTTTTTGAATGTTTAAAGATTTAAAACTAATAAATACTAAGCAAATACAATTGAAACATTGACACAGTAATAGTCAAAAGCTAATTAATGAAATCATTGTTTCATTAATAAATAATTAATAAAATAACACACACACTAACCTTTTGCTGATCAACAAAACTGAGTTTATCTCTCTGTGTTGTTAGAGCTCCTGATTGTCCTTCTTTTAAGGGAAACCTATAACAGAACAATACTAGTACTTCCACAATAAATTCAAAAAAGTGTTTGATATTTGCAATAAATTAATAACATCAGAAAGACAACTAATTAAAAATCACGTGATCTTAAGATAATCAATATTTAAGAACGAAAGAAAAATCAATTCTGAGTATTGACATTATCCATCATTTAACATTAGAAATAATTTCAACAATAATCAAATGATCGATTGATCACACATACAAAATGGAACGACAGATTATGGACAACATCTAAATATTTAACAATATGAAACACCATATGATGACAATGCTAAAGCTAAATCAACCATAATAATATCTCACACAGGTCTAAAGACAGTGAATTTCTTTCCCATATTGATTCCCAAAATCACATGTCCATACTGTAGTCGTGGAAGAATTTTTGGGATAATAGACTCTTAAATATTGAAAAAAAATTAATACATAAATGATAGAAATTAAACATGTATTGCTAAAAAAGACTAAAGCTAATTTAAATCAATGCATAATCAATTACTCAAAGAATATGAAGATATTATAATGAAAATAAAACCATTATACTCACAGGACAAAATCCATTAAGCAATCTGGAATTTCATATTCTTCTTTGAAGATACTTGTCCATTCTCCCAAATATTCCAACCATCTGTTACTCCATTTGAAAAGAAAATTTTTTACAAAAGAAATAATATACAAAAGAGAAAGGATAAAATCATCCTCTCAATTTCTTGGATCTCATGGCTTTGAACTTTCTCATATATTTATACAATGAATGAACAGTCTGGGTGTCACTAATAATTTCCGCCACCTAAAATTTGTCTCTTAAAGAGACAAAAATATCTCTCAAATCGTACATTTATTTTGGAAAATCTCAAAGCAGAAGATAAATGGGTCCATTTTGGAGATGGGTTTTCAAGCGTTTCTTCAAATTCCTTACGGTTTGGTTGCAATCAGTCCCCCAAAATCATGTCTCTGTTCTTGACGCATTTCCAAATTTTATCTGTTGTTGCTCATAAATTTATTTTCAGCAATCCAATATTATTTTTGGATCAATCATCTTGAACATATTTAGATAATAAAATCAAGCCATGATCAGATCCGTACCAAATAACTGATAATAGAAACCTGTGAAACAAAAAGAAACCTAAATTAATAACCTAAAAATTGTGAATAAAACAAAATCTAGAACAATAAAAGAAAAAATGAATTTAAGCTAACTATAAGTTATAAACAAACATTGTTTATAATTTCCTTTCAAATATGATCTTAAAATTCTAGAAGCTTCAAGTTAATGGAGAAGAGAAAAATATTAATTTTAGTTTTTTACAAAATCAAACAAATGATAGATAATTCTTTTTTATTATTGTTATTTTTATTTTGAAATGAGATGCAAAATGATTTTTTTTTTAATTAATTAATATCACCAAATGATTTTATGAAAATGAGAAACAAACCAAGATATTATTTGATGAAGTATTGAACCCATTATTCAAAATAGTCAAACTTGCTAATGAGCAAAAGAAAGAACACATAATCATAATTTAAACAAGAGTAAATGATTGATAACATTTAATGTTTTTGTTTAAATTGAGATTTCTATGCTCGTTTCTAAATTTTGACATATACTCTTGTAATGAATGTCTTAAGTTTGTATCAAAGCAAGCCAAGATATGGAACTATTTGAAAAGGTTGATTTTGTAGCTCATTAAAATGATCAAGATTCTAATGGGGGCCTTTTAAATTTTGTAAAAATTTAAGGGGAGTTGTTGGGGCCCAACACGCTGAGCTCTTCCAACATACACGCTCAGATTGGGTAAATTAGGTGGATGAATGAATTCTCAAAGCAATGGAATAGGTGTCGATATCAATAAACACAATGTGGTATCAATGAGTTCTCTTGTTGGCTCAAAGACAATTCACAAAAGTGTTCTTGGTGAAACAATCGACGGAATAAGTAGACAATGATGTAACATATCTTCTCCCATTCGCCTACGGGTTGTAGGGTGTGCTCTTCTGATGATGGACTGCAAATTCATCGGTCAAGGCTTCAATGGTCTTATTAATAAAATGTGTGCCTTGATCACTCATAAGGATCTTCGTGCATCCAAACCTGGTTATGATGTCATCAAATATGAATCGTGCAACTGTAGTTACACTACAATCTCTAACTTCTCTTGCTTTAGCCCATCTGGTCAAGTACTTTGTCGTAGTGATTATGTATCTGGATCATGTGCACTTTCCTGGTTGGTTTATAGGTCCCATGAAGTCAATGGCCCATTTCTAAAATGCTTGTAGGGTTAGCTACGGTGTTAAAGGCATTTCATCTCTTCTGGATGGTTTCCCAACTCTTTGACATAAATCACAGGCTCTGTAATAGTCCTTAGCATCTCTGTGTATGGTAGGCCACCAAAGGCTGGCACTAAGAACCTTCTATGCTATTTATTTTCCTGCGTAGTGTCCTCCTGCGATGCCTTCATGAGATTTTGCGAGGATTAATGGTCACTTTAACTCCATAACACACCTTCTCAATATCTCATCAGGTCCCATCTTGTATAGCTGTCTAGCTATAAGTGAAAAGTCTACAGCACGCACTACCAACTGTTTCTTCTGGGTGATTGTATATTCACTGGGTGCCATTCCTGTTGAGACTATATCCGTGAAGTGATCATCAATCTATCCTATTCAAGCACTAAGAACATTCACATAGGTTAGATCTAGCATTCATCCATGTTATTAAGCAAAAATCATTAACAGATCTATCTATCATTCATCTATATCAAAGCACTTAAGAAAGTAAACACATAACCACATAAATACATCACACAAAGCAAAGAAACATAGGATATACGTGGTTCACCCCCAGCCTGGGGCTACGTCTGCTAACTCTTATTCTCTTTTATTATCTTCGGTCAATCAACTACATGCATAGAGCCATAAGATCCTACTCCGCATAGGATAGGAGATCTGTGTGCACCTCACCAGATCATCCTTCCCCAAGCTAAGTTATAGAAAAAAGCTTCTACTCAATCTCTTACAGTCACTTGCACTTAGCCTTGCAAGTCTCACACAACATGCACAAAGCATGTACACTATCACTTGCACTTAGCACTTGGTATCACACTGTTATCACTGAAATTTCGTCAGCACATGGTTACAAGAACTCAGCATCGTCAAATAGTGATGAAGTCATTCATGGACCTGAATTAATACCACAACATTCAAAAAAGGTAAAAAACTATACAAAGTAGTGAAAAATTGAAGAGTGCTTTGTAGACATTGGGCGTGCGCACATGTGCGGAACAAGAACGTAGAAATCGCGCATAGGCGCACGATGCGTGACTGTTAGCGCAAAAAGCTGTGCACCTGCTAAACGACTCATTTATGGAAGTGGTCGGCCTCCCAACCACTTATGGTTCATCTCCCAAGCTGATTTGACCCTCAAATCTGGGTTGGATCCGAATGGTGGGCTGGTCAAAGACCTAATAATGCCCTAAATGGCCTCTTTTCACACTACAAAGCACTTAAACAATAACCCAAAGAAATGCTATAAAAAGCCATGAATGCACCTCATTTTCTCAAGGAATTCAAAGTAATGTTATGGTGCCTCTATTGTTTTGAGGACTCCATCCTTGACACAAGCATATTGGCACCACTACATTGGACAATCCACTTCACCATTGAGTGGATTTGTAAAGAGTTCTTTCGTCACCATTTTCTATTTTTTTTTTGTTGTAAGAAGAGCTAGCTAGTGAGGGTTCAAGAACCTTCTCTTGGAGGAAGAAGGGACTCATAGTCCCCTTTCTTCTTGGTGCTTTGTTTTCATCAATAGATCAGCCTCAAACATTGGTGACATGGGTCTTTTGGTTCTTTTTGTTTCTATGTCCCTATGCTCATGAATTTTGTTTTTATTGCATCTCTTAGTTTAATTCTTAATTCTAGTTTTTGTTTTCTTTCTCTAACTCTTTTCTCTATAGCTGTCCTGCTCAGTAAACCCAACTGAGCTTGCAAGCACCTCTTATTTTCTCACCAAGGTGAAAAAAGAGGTGCAACAGATTGGCGACTCCACTGGGGAAAGGTATCAATTTCCTACCTCATTTGGGTTTATTTTGCTCTTCTTTTAGTTTGTTTAACTTGCAGGTGCACTAACCGGCCTAAGCCAACCTACCAACCAGCCAATTCCAAGTTGAATTGAGAGAAATCCATTCAGATTTTTTGTTCTCGGCCGTGTTTCACATATGCATGGGTTTTTCATCCCACAGACGCACATCGTGCGCCCATGCGCTTGACTCACGGTTCTTCTCTGTGCACGTGTGTTTTTTAACTTGTCTCTGCTCGCACGTATGCGCTCTGTGCGCCTCTATCTTCACTAGGACCCGCGCATCAATGCAAAATTTCACATTGTAAAGTTGTTGAGATGTGGGGAAGGCCATTTGCCTTATTAAAAATGATTTCAAGCATATTTTAAAGCTGCACCACACTTAGTCCCCTCATCATATAAAGGGGTTAGTCAAACACACATAAGCACTTAGGAGGATAAAATCAATTTCCCTTCTTTGCTTTTTGCCACATGGATGGCTTGTTTTGACTTAGAATATAAGTTGGAAATCATTTTTAATCACATTTAACATACATTGGGACTAGAAGTTGAATTACAATCGCTTAGTATGCTCTTCTCTCGCGCCTCCAAGCGACCTTGAGAATCAGAAAAAGATTGTGAAACAAGTTCATCTCTCTTAAAATAACATTAAAACCTTTTAGGAGAGGACAAAAACCCTTCTTGGGACTCCTCTTAGTTTTCTTTTTTCAAACACATCTTAATATTGTAACAGGCCCATACATGCCCACATGCTACAAAGATAGGATAGTGTTTGAATTTTTGCTTTCTTAGATCAAAACACTAGGGAATTTTAAAGGTTTGTAACGGGCCCATACATGACCACGTGTTCAATCTAGGATAGTTTCAAAGATTTTCTTAGATTACATCACAATAGGGAGTTAAAAGGATAGTAACGGACCCACATGTCCACATGCTAGCTTCCTAGGGACTTTTGAATTACGCAAGGTTGTACCAAAGGCACTTAGTTAATTAGGTAATCAAACTCTTGTAAGGACCAAGCGAAGTCCACATGCAGCAAGGTGACATCTAATTCACTAAAAATTGGCACACTTTCAC
>JASDQU010588489.1:0-25344 GCA_032191745.1 Picea mariana
GAAGGATGAGAACTTGGCTCTACAAGTTGACCTTCTCCTCTTGTGAGTTTCAACCTTGTGAGCATTAGAAAAAAAAACACTTGCAAATAATCAAGTCTTCAAAAACCTAAGCTCTGATACCAACTTGATCTGAAAATGATAAAGACATGTATTCTTGAAAATATTTGCAAGTTTTAATTCAAGTGTTCTTATGAAAATGGATCAATTTTTCAAACACAACTATTATAGAAATAACATATTCAAGATGCATATAAACAGCATCAAATAACAGTGAACAGAAAACATATAACACAGCAAATGATAAAGGAGTTCACCCCTCTCTTGGGCTACATCTCCTGGTCCAGCTTCCAATGGATCTTTTGTATTATTTTCTCAAAGTGATCAAATANTGGGCTTTTTCGGCACCTCGTTTGGCCAAAAATTGAAGAAGATAGGCTTCCTGGAAGTTCCCCTTCAAACTTGTTGTCTCTGGATCGCCAAAATGCACCTTTGCCTCCTCAACCTAGTCCCAACGCGCATATTTGTGTTAAAACTCAGCACCGGGCACAACTGCAAAATGGTGCGAACTGTAGGACGATTGTGGCGCACCTAGCCCCTAACCGCCAAGTCCGTGGGCACATGAGCCACCATATGACCACGCACATATACAAAAAGGGGTCAAGTTTTAAACCATATGGTAACGGGTCGGAGGGCACACGCGTCGGTGGTTCCATAGCATACACATATGACTAGGGGTCGGGGCTAAGCCCCGGCCCGGACCATGCCCCAACTCACAACAATAATCAATTCAAATAATTTTTTTACCGTATATATAATAAGAATCAAACGGTGGCACACCGGTTGGGTGGCCCTTCCCAAGGCTCTTCCCCCACTCGGAGGTCGCGGGGTCAAGTCCTGTCGACTACATAAGTTTTATACCATAGCCAAGGTGACACGTGGCGGCCATTGATTGGGCCACGTGTCATCATTCCATTCGCCACCAATGCCACGTGTCAAGAAACAATTCGTCGTCCAACTGCCAACCAACACCTGCCACGTGTCATATGGCCCTACCAACTCAGCCCTTCCATGTGTCTTATGGCCCTGCCAACTCAGCCCTGCCACGTGTCATACGGCCCTGCCACGTCAGCATCCATACGGACTGTACAATCAGCACATTTTTTTTGCCTGTTTGACGATTTGAACAGAACACGATATCTCTCTCATCCGACGTTTGTTTGAACCCAAACGAGTTGCGTTGGGTTCATGACGACCAAGCCTACGCACCCATTTGATTTGAAGTGATTTTGAGCACTTTGAATTTTTGAGCAAAATTTGATCCCCCGGATCATTATGTGTTGCTAATAAATGGGTTCGTACCTAGGGTGCATGTATCACGGTCATAGGATGATGCAAGAATGCAAGACAAAGTCAAAAACCTATCCTATATGTCGGTGAAAGAATATACTAGTCGAAGGCATGAACGAGAGCCACTAAAAACAAAGTCTTTCCACTGCATTATTTGTCCATAAGGTCAAAAAAATAGCAAAGAGCTATAGAAAGTGGGTAAAAAAATTCTACTAACAGTAAAAATAGAACATTTTACCATAGCATTTGAGTTTTTTCACCCACATAGTGCATTTTAGGCCATTTTCCCCATGATCTTCAAGTGTCAATTGCGAGATCTATGATCAACGGAATCAACAACCGTATGGACCAAGTAAGTTCCCATCCCCTCTCCTTCAATTTCAATGGTTTAAATTCTAGTTTTAGGTCCCATTTTTTTAGTATTAGAGGGAGTAACATGGAAACTAGGGTGTATTCGGGTGATAGATCATCGGGTTGTGTATATGACCCCATATACACAAGAAAAGTGAAGCATCCACGTGTATATGAATCCCTGTATGTGTTTGTTACCAAGTTAGCCTGCGTACAAGTCCGTAAACAATATGTTGAAAAGTTTTAACTCAAAAAATGGTTTCTCCTTTGCAAGATGGTTATTGAATGGAGCGAAAGGGAGCATGAGGAGATAGATGCAGCAGTGGGAAGAGATGCAAGGGCCCAACAAGTTTTAAAACAATGTGGCCTTTATAAATTTTGGGCTCTTAAGGGAATGAGGGCTCGGGTGAGGTTACTCCAGTTGCTAGTAAACTACTGGTATCCGGAGACATAGCCCTTCAAAATCGATGGGAAACCATTGAGGATTGAAGTGGATGATATATAATTTATCACAGAATTGTCTCACCAAGGTGGGGTAGTCAATCTCAAGGCCCGAGGGGTTGGGGGTGGTATGACTATGGAGGAGTACATTGCCATCCACTGTGTTGCAGGAACAGATAAGGGATCCAACTCTCTATCAGGGTGATCGAGAACCTAACCCTAAATATCATCGTGCTTGTACTCACATGTATTTCGGGGTCGGCCTCATTACACCAAGAATCAAGGCCACTCATCTTCTGTGTGGTGGAGTGTTTAAGATCCACTATATATGACTAGTGTACCTCACTGGTAGCTAACATGAAGAGCCAGTTGACGGATTGTAAATAAGGGAAAATGAAAAATTTTGGATTTGCATCCATACTTTGTAGTTTTTTCTTTGAGAGGGTTCTGGGTTTGAGGTATGGAGTAGATACTACTCCACATGGACTGCGTGATCCATCCATGTCATGATGGACCAACATTATGAGGTGGCTAGGAGGTGGTATGGTGTCAACCCCTACAATGATGAGTTCGTCCTTTGGTGGCGCCGATAGGTCATAGCCATTAATGACGACTATCCTTACGAAGGGATCCACTACAGAGGGGATCCTGACATGCCCTTGCCACCAGGTTCCGCCTACGATGATATTGGTAAGAAAAGTTTTTACATATTTCATTTTTTTGTGTTTTTCAATAAAAATAAAAAAATGCATATATTTTTGTGTGGTATCAAGTATTAATGATTTCTTTGTTACGCAGATGTAGGTCTACAACGACCATAGGGATTCCCACGACATCAGTGGAGGGGCCGAGGAGATGAGATAGTGGGAGGGGACGTAGAGAGAGTGCTACAGAATATGAAGGGGAACCTATCTCGATTGATGCACATGATTCCTATGGTTCAAGTGGAGGATTTTCCAGAGGCAATGCAGTGACAGATGGTGGGTGTACCCCGTGCATGGGTGCGACTCTTCCAGCGTCTTGCAAACACCGTAGTGTTCTATCATGATATGTATTCAGCGTCATAGGCGTAGATGCCATGGTTATGCTATATACCGTCCATATATGTATTTTGAGGGTGTGAGCCCCATTTTGTACTATGACACCATCTTTTGAACTCAAAATGATGAAATATAAAAATTTGGTCTTCGTCTTTACTTATATATACTACAATGTGTAAATGTATGAATGTGTTTTCTTTTCTTAGTTATGTGAAAAATTCCAATATAAAATATAATTAGCATATCCATCAGATAGATGATTAGAACTTCTAGGGATGTGATTATAAGTAATAAAGTCAAAGTATCGTTCCAAAATTTGTACCTGTAGGAATTGTCAAAGTAGAGTAGGATCTCGCACACGGTAACTTCCATTCAAATGACATATGACTAACTGGGAGTCCAGGTGAACTTCTAAATATTGAACACCATGTGAAATGGAGTCGCGTAATAGCTCTATAACAACGCTATACTCAGCCACATTATTCGTTGATGGCTCTAGACAAATGCCACCTGAAGACACTAATTGGCCCTCAGGTGAGTAAATGACCAAAGTGGTGGAATCCATGTTCCACATATGACAACTGACACCATCTACGAATCCTAAGTAAACCGAAGACTCCGTTGAAATCTTCCAACCAAGGGAAAACTTGATAAGCAAGCCGATGATACAAAGGAAAATATAAAGAAGTATATACACTAAGATACACTAGTATAAAAGGGTCACACCCAAGTTTGAGGGCTCAAGCGTTATATCTTTTAAGGTAAAGCCCATTTTTGGGCTCATCCAGATATTCCCTTCATAATATTATAATTCATAGGATCCTTTCTCTAAGACATGTCACACAATATAAGGATCGTGCCACATGGGGTTGAACTTACCTGCCCCCAGCAGTTCTTTGGCTTGGTCATAAAAGAGAACCAAGTCACCCTCAACTTATTGTCGGGGAAAGATGGACTTATCATATTGAACCTTAACACATCGTTTATTCGCTTCGATAGTCATACAGTAATCTCAACGTTGCTCATCAAGGCACTCCAGGTGCACAAGGTGTTCTTCAAGATCAGATGTGTCAGGAAGGAGATCAATTTCCAACTTAAGGGAAGAGATTTCACATTAAATCGGAAGAATCGACTCCATGCCATGTACTAACTAAAAAGGAGAGAAACTAGTGGAAGTATTTATCGTGGTTCGATATTCCCAAAGTGAAGGGTAAATCATCAGATGCCAGTCATATTTACTCTGGTTGACAGTTTTTTGAAAAATGGTCTTGAGAGATTTATTCATTGCCTCTACTTGTCCATTTTCCTGGGGATAGTAAGGAGAAGAATGACCATGCTTAAACCCAAGTTTTGATGCTAACTCTTTCATCATTTCATTATGAAAGTGACTACCATGACCAATGACAGTATCTCTTTGGATTTCAAATCAGGCTATATTCTAGTTGAATATAAAGAATGTTGCAGTCTCACCATTGGATTGAACAGTAGGCATGACCTCTACCCATTTAGTAAAATAATCCACGACCACGATAATATGTTGGTGCCCTGCAGCTGAGGCTGGATTATAGTTCATAAAATATACCCCCCACTTCGTGAAGGGACTGACAGTGACGACTAGGTGAAGAGGGGTTGGGTGCGAGCACATTTTCTTAGCAAACACCTGGCAAGGGTGACACTTCTTGACCGCTTCAACGCAATCTGTAAAAATTGACAACCAAAAATAATTGGCTCCCAATATATTTTGGGTTGTCGCAAGCCCAGATAAATGACCACCACATGCCCCACTGTGAAATTCATTGAGAACAACCTCAACTTTGTCGTGAATCAAGCAACGACATAAAACATTATCTACCGCTCGATGATACAAAGTGTCGTTGATAATAAGGTAGTTTTTATCTTGATAATGTGTACATTCTCGATCATCTCTCGACAAATGTTGGGGTAGCTTCAAGGTTTGAAGATAGATCAAAATTTATTCATACCAGGGGTCCGAAGAAAATATAAGTAAAATATGTTCATCCATAAATGAATCGTCATGAAAAATTTCCTCATCCAATCGAGGGAATTCTGATATCAACTTGGAAAAAACTAGCGATTTCTTAGACTTTGCCGAAGCGAAATCAAGATAAAATTATTGCAAAATAACAATCCACTTATTATATTTCTCCCCTATGATATGCCTGGTGATGACGTATTGAAATGGATTGATATCCGCAACCACGGTAGTTTCGCAAAGTAATATATAATGCTTTATTCTTTGAACAACATGTACAGAGTCCAATGCCATCTTCTCTACGTGAGAGTATTTAAGTTCAAGACCAACTAGGTTTTGACTGAAATAGTAGACAATGTGCTCATGGAGCTCATTGTCCTCCTAAAATAGAACCATAACAATTGTCCCTTTGGACGCGGTGATATAAAGAAAATAGTCTCTATTGTATTCTAGAGGCTTTGATAGAGGTGTCGATACCAAATATTTCTTACGAGCATCGAAGAATTTTTGGGCTCGCTCATCCCATATAAATGGTGTGTCCTTCTTCAAAAGATGCATGAAACCTTTAGTTAAATTGGTATAGTTAAATATGAACCGACGCAGAAAGTTAGCCTTCCCCTATAAACCTTGACGTTATATAATGTTGTGCGAGGGAGGCAATCGAAGTATTGACTCAACCTTCATAGGATCTACCATGATCCCATGCTCAGACACTATGAATCCTAAAATATGACCAGACATAACACATAAAATGCACTTTTGAGGGTTCAACCGAATGTGATAGTAACGTCATTTCTCAAATACTAATAAAAGGTGAGAGGAGGGATCTACTCTCTTGCGAGAGTGAGCAACGATATCATCTAAGTAAGCTTCGACAATATGCTTAATATCGTGAAAATAAAAGGTCATGGCACGTTGGAAGGTTTCTCCGACGTTTTTAAGACCGAAAGGAATTTTTCGGTATGCAAAAGCACCCCAAGGAAAAATAAACGTCATCTTATGTTGATCCTCGTGTTTGATCTAAATTTGATTATACCCTGAAAATCTGTCCATAAAAGAAAACAATTTTCTTCCCGCGCACTCGTAAATAGTTTGGTCAATGAAAGGAGTTGGGAAGTTATCTTTAGGACATGCCTTGTTCAGGTCTCTAAAATCCATACACACGTGGATGGTTCCTTGCTTTCTTCTTACAGGAATGGCATTGGACACCCATTCAGTCAAGGGAACCAGGTAGATGAAAACATCATTAAGTAGCCTCTCTACCTCTGCCTTAATAGCAGGGGCCTTCCTAGGATTAACAACTCTAAGATGTTACCAAACAGTTTTAGCATCTGGATAGGTTTTAATTTCATGTTAGACAATGTTGGGGTCGATCCCTAGAATATATTCATATGACCAAGTGAAAATATATTAAAACTTTTTGAAGAGATCGATGTAGATCTAAATTTCTTCAGGAGAAAAATATGCACTGACATACACATTCTCAATTTCACCAGGGATACGAGAGATATCAATCATGATGGTAGGAGAAATATTCGCCATGTTTCCTTCAACATAAATACCATAAGTATCAAATGGAACCATGATGTGACCAACGATCTCACTCAAGGTAGATCTAAATTCATCTCATTCGATCTTAACAAGCTCTGGGAGAAAATAAGATCGATGATACATATCGTCCCAAGGCCTATCAATACTAGACATGGCCTCTAAGATGGCATCATCCGAAGGTAAATTATCTTCGAGGAAATCATGCAAACAAGATGATTGAGTGGCCTATACGGGCTCTAAAACAAGATCCACCTCATCCGTCCTGGAGGAGAAAGGATTTAGGTCAGCAGTAGCATCAAGAATAGCCTGATACAAAACCTCTGCTTCTGACAGTGGCATTGTCATCCCAATGTGCGACTAACCTTCGTACGACATAGTCAGGGAAGGTAGTGTCCAAGGATTGTTGAAATATGAAGTACGAAAAGGAACGGACCTCATCGACGATGAAGACTCATTGGAAATGGCATAAATATGGTGAATTGGTGCCATGAAATCAAAGTTACCCATCAAAGAAGAATACTTTATGAAACCAACATTCTTAGCTTCATGTTGATAATTATCAATAGCAGGGACCAAAGGTCCAACCGATGCACTAGGACTAGGATGCACAAAGGAAAATTGATCAATCGTCACTATCTTCCCTTCGTGAGGAAAACATAAAGTAGGGAAAATGGACAACATGATGGCTATCATGGAATAATTCCAATTACACCCTAGTCGTAAATTGTAGTCGAGAGACGCATCAACCTCCACAGTATTCCCACCTAACTGGACTGGAAAAGCAGGAAGGATTATGTGGGGTCAAAAAAAACGCCCATCAAATGCAATCAACATAGTCATAGGTTGAGGTAGGGTCAGAGAGCCATTGGTTTTCCAACAAGTTAGGCACATCATGCATGTTGCAACACCTTCATCAATTACAAAACCTTTGATGGTAATTTTCATGTACTCCACATGGATTTTAAAGGCCACGTGGTAAGGAAAGCGAACCTTAACATATGTGACATCAAACTTGATAAATTTTGAGCCACTTGGGTCTAGAGCTCCTAGGGCAGATAATAAGGAATTCCTCTATGAAAGACACATCTATAGAACCTCCAAAGTCGACATCGTACAATGGGTTTGGCCCAGATCTTCGGAAATCAAATAGTTCTGGGCAGCTCTGGAATTAGGATTGTGGGCAGATTGCTTTAGTACTCCTTTTAGAATACGAGGTGGAGGTTTTGGCTTTTCAACTTGCAAGGGTGTTTCCAGGGGAGGGGGAGACTCTAGACCTATAACCATCTGTGAAGAATCGTAATCACGAGATCGAGTGGCTAGATCAATCTAAGACTTAACCATATTGACGCATATATGGCTACCTTCACATGTCGATGGGGTTTGACTCCCACTCAGTGAATTTCCATTGTTGGAGGTCCCCAAGGCCATGTGTTGATTATGTGGAAATGGATTTGTCAGCACAGTGGGTGACTACGATAAGAGCTTCGAGGCTTCCTCTATTTTATGGCATATGTTGTTAAGGTGATCATATTTACAAATTTTACAAAGAAACTTCACCTTCTTCTTTTCTTTCTTTCCCTCACCAACATTATTATTCGATATATCATTGTTAGTGTCATCCTTGGATTTATTATTATTTTTTCCACCCTTACGATCATTACCTTGTACTTTCTTTTTATTCCCTCCTAATTTCTAGTCACCATTTGGGTTAGCCGATGACTGTATAGAATGCACATCTGCCAATTGGGTGGGGGTGGAGGATGAAGTCGAAGCTTGTCCTACTATAGGCTAGCTTAGAGACAAATATTTCAACTGGTTCATCAAAAATTCTGTAGACTTAGAATTTTTAGAGCCTATGATGCCATCGACATGAGGCCTGGACCTTTGTCTAGGGTTACATTTTGACCGCGGTGCGTCAGGAAGAATTTCATAAAGCATCCCAAATTGATCATATATGTGGTCCAATTGTTGGGATTTGAAAATGGCTTCTTTGTCAGATGTTACTCTAGATGTAGAGACATCCTTTGAAATATAAGGAAATAAGGACTTAAGGAACCATTCCAACATAAACTCTAGAGGAATGTAGGCTTTAATCAACCTCTTCTGTCTACACCACTCTTGGATATGGTTCAAGATATGCATGGCTTCATCTTGTCGGAAGACCAACAAAAGTTTTATGTTGGAATCGTAACGAACCGGAAATTGGAAGTGGTTGAGAAAGACCAATACCATCTGATTAAAAGTTCCATATGTTCCCCTCGGTAGCTCAATGTACCATTTCGTGGTGACTCCCATGAGGGTGTGTTGAAATAGTCTCAAATGAATAAAATCACCATTCAGAGAGTTAGATGAGCACCATAGATGAAAAGTAGTGACATGATCACTCGGATCCTCACCAGTCTTGCCTTCGAATTTTGGAATGTTTGAAGGAATATTGGTGGGAACGGGGGGCCATGAAGGATCGTGACGCACAGGTTCATTCATTAATTTCGACAAATCTGGAAGATTAAAGCTTCCCCGATTTTGGGGCATATGTGGGTAAAGTGATCATCTTTACAAAGTTTACAAGGAAACTTCAGCTTTCGATTTTCTTTCTTGCCCTCACCAGCATTATTATTCGATCTATCATTGTTAGTGTCATCCTTGGCTTTATTATTACTTTTTCCACCCTTGTGATTATTACCTCCTAGTTACTAGTCACCATTTTGGTTAGCCAACGACTGTATAGAATGCACATATGTCGACTGGGTGGGGGTGGAGGATGAAGTCGAAGCTTGTCCTGCTATAGGATGTCTTAGAGACAAACATTTCAATTGGCTCATCAAAAAGTATGTATACTTAGCATTTGTAGAGCCTATGATGCCATCGGCATGAGGCCCGAGCCTTTGTCTAGGGTCATTGTTTGACCGCAGTGCGTCAAGAAGAATTTCATAAAGCATCCCATATTGACAATATGTGTGGTCCTATAACATCCTACTTTTAACCCTTATGAACTATAATGTATTGTGTAATTGTGACTTAGGTTGGTGAGCCGGTAAAGTCGAAAAGGGGCCAGATTGCCTAGGAAATGTAACACTTCATATACATTAATAAAATACACCACTGGTTGCAAGACGGACAAGGAAAAAAGAGATAGGAGGAAATGATTCCACGAGAGAGGGGGCTTGAGGGGATAAGTCTTTTTATTATTATTTTATTTACCCATAATTGATTTTATGCAGAAAAGGGGTTACATGATCTTCTTTGGGGAGGCCATGTGGTTCTTGATTTCCAAGTAATTATATAAACCCATCTTTGGTTTGGGTGGGGTTTCACTTTTTCTTATTCATTCATTGTTACAACTTTTCCACTCTTCATTTTTGGGAGCCTCACTCTTGCTGCATTCATATGATCTTGGTCTGAGCATGGATATGAATGGTTGTGTCAGGGTGGCTTGGGGTGAAGTTAGGGGATTGTTCTTCCCTTGGTTCATCTTCTTCCCCTTGTTCCCTTGTTCTTCTTCCTCTTCACTCACTACTGCTAGTTCGTGTGCTCTTGGGTTGAGCATGGAAACCAATGGAAGGAGGAGGAGAGCCATCGTTGAATCGCTGTAATGATTTACTGATCATTCCAGGAGGGAATGGATGCCTGTGTGCATGAGATTGATGGTTGTTTGGATGGAACTATCCACAGTTGAGAGTCCTTGGAGTTTCCAGTAGGGATATTTCCTAACCAGTAGCACTGGAGCCCTGGAGCAAAATGGAATAGCCTTAGGGACTACATGGCAGAGAAAGGAGTTCATTTCTTAGGGTTGTGCATGCTGAGGGGGAAAGAGAGATGGAAATTAGGATTTTTTGTGAGGTTGGGAAACCTGAGAGCTACTTAGCCAACTTTTGTGGGTTTAGACTTGGCCTAGGACCCGTCCTTGTGGATTCATACCCCTAGCTCGAGGGTGACCTGCTATTGAGAGTAAATGAACAACAATGTCTATGGTTGGGAGGAACGTCCTTGGTCTAAATCTAGTTGGTGAACATTTACTTGAAAATATAAGTGCTCTCTGTGTTTTATGTGTAATGTTTATTTCCATTGTGTATTTAATTATCTCTAAGATATGTATTTTTAATGTGCCTGTCTGCTGGCTATTTGTTGTGCATGGCACATTGTTTATCTCTTTTGTGTTGTGGCATGGATCCTATCTTATGAATGTGATTTTCATGCCTCCTAATTAACTTAGAAGTGACTCAAATTGAGATAAGTCACTGTGAAGTGAGTCCCTGGACTGTAGTGTGCCTCGCCTATGGGTGGTTAGGTGTGTTGCAGTCGGATTAAGTGGCATATCCTGACTTGTGGGTGTTCAGGTACATTACAGATTGGTATTAGAGCTTCTGGTTGAAACAGGGGGTCGATATGGATCGTGTCTATTGGTTAGAGTCTTGTGTTTGAGATCGAATTATGACCTTGAAGTTGAAAAGCTCGGGAGGAATGGCATTGCAGAATTTATGCAGGAGCTAGAACGTCAGAGATCCTTTCTAAGGGATCGAAGGATCGCGACCATCCCTTTTGAATTCGAGAGTGATTGCCACTTTTGGATCAAGAGAGATATGGGATCATTGGATCAGAGGACAGGTGAACAAGGGTCATCCGATGAAGGCAAAGAAAAAGGTTGAGTAGGTTTAAGTCACGACTATCAGATCTCATTGAAGGGAGATCGACAGTGGGGAGCCATTGCGGATATCGAGAAGGAAATTAAAACATGAACAAGTTGAGACTCCTCAATCCCTTAGGATCATTGATATTGCTTGATCAACAGTGGATATCGATCCCACTATGGACGAGCATATTTGCATTGCAGAGATTGGGAAGGAAATTAAACCGTGAGCAAGTTGAGCTTCTGCAATCACTCCTGGTCGTTGATCTTAATAGTCCATTAAAGCACGATTGTCGATCTTGCAAAGTGACGTAAGTGCCTGAAGGTTAAGCCGAGGTCATAGATCTCGGTCACATGTAGATAAGACAGAGAGAACTTCATGCAATTCATTTCTATCGATCCAAGCAAGGAACATGTGTCGACAAATTGGCTAGTTCGAAAGTTCGGCGTTCGAGAGAAATGGAGTGTGTTGATGCGCAAACTCCCGAAGTTCGGAGTTCATCTGGATCGTTAATCAAAAGGGACATGTGTCAGAATATCGGCTAGTTCAGAAGTTTGGCATTCAGGAGAAATGGAGTGTGTTGATGTGAAATCTCCCGGAGTCACGAAGTCTCGTCGACCGTTAGATGGAGTGGTGGATTTCGGGAGTGTTTAGGACCGTCAGATATAGAAATTATTTGGGAGTATGGGGGTTGTTTGGAGAGATAAAACCCGAAGCCAAAGCCAAATTTAATCGCATTCATTGGCTGTGGGAGGAGTGTGAGTCATCGATTTTAGTTCGTCGTTCAACTTTTTGGGAGAAAGCAGGTGTTGGACTCGGGAAACTTCTGAAGCCTGGAGTCCTGGAGTCCCAAATTTGATTGATGACATGGATTATGCCACATGGCAGGGGTGTCATGTGGGGACATGTGTCCTTTGGTTTTGGTACCTTTTGGACCCTGATCTGTTCATTTTTGGGTGACACATGGCACATGTGCCATATGTCCACGTCACCCTAGGTGACGTCAGCGTGTCATGTCAGCTTCAGGAGTATGTGATTCCATGGGTTTCTAGGTTGTTGCCAGTGAAATGTGTCAAAGCCCGAAGTCGCAAAGGCACGTAGGTCATCAATCTAAGATCCCTTCGGGACCTTTCTTGATTGTTATATCAAGCAGTGGATGGATAGTGTAAGTAGAGGCGTTAACCGACGGTAAGCAGTCATCGTCACTTTAAGACTGCTTCGGTAGGTATAACTCTAGAGGAGTTGAGCAGCTCGAGAGTTGAAATGTTCTGAAGTCCCAGAGTATTGAATTCACATGGTCCATTGATCTAAGACCCTCCTGGAGTTCTCATGACTATTGTCTCCAACAGAGGGAGTAGAGGTAAGTACTTCGGAGGATTGTCACTCCAGGGAAGTAGAAGACTCGGGAATGGAAATATCCAAGAGCCTCGGAGCATCGAATTTCCAAATTGGTTGAGAGTTGTCCATCTCAACACCTGATTAAGTCGTATCCGTTGATCTGATTGAAGCCTCCATATGGGGGGTAGGGCCTTCCATTCGACGAGGGATTAAATCTCGACCGTCCATTTTTTCTAGTGGAGTTATTAAAGGCTTTGACGAATTGTAACTCTGGGGGAAATCAGAGTTCGGAAATGGAAAACAGCCGAAGTACGAAGTCTAGAGGACTTGGTCCCATCACCGGTCTCATGCTAAAGTAAAAATGGCCTAGAAGTAAACCAACCCTCGGACTTGGTGTTCGCACAAGCTCTCGTGTGGAAGAACACGGAGAAAGGTGCTAAAAGGTGATTAAGCTCTCATAATTTATGTTCGAACGAGGTCCTGTGCAAAGAATAAAGAGAAAATTGCTAGAGGAAGGTGCTAAAGAATTAATAAGCTCGCAGTTTTGAGTCGTGGTCATGTAGAACTTGGTTTGAAGGAAGCGCCTTTCCAGTTTTTGACTTTTTCTATCAGCTTAGGGGGCTGAAAGTGGTTTTTCAAGGAGCCCTAACTTTCAACTTTGATATCCGATTGGGGTGATATTCCAGTCGTTGGAAAGTTAATTCAGAGGAGAATGACCTGGAATCATTCTATTTTTTTGGATAATTGTTATAATTGATATAATTTTCTTCATAAATTAAACAGAAAACGTACCTGTAAATTTAATTGACGATTTTGTATAATATGTATAATTCTAACCAGATGATTGCTTGCAGGTTTGGCAGATTTAGGGGTATAATCAAATCAATTCAAGAACAAGATCAGATATTAGAGTCATGGAAGCGTGACAAAGATTACATAAGTTGTATAAGGTACTACAAAAGAAAGAATCCTCACATAGGATATGAAGCTAGCAGGTTAAAAATGTCATTGAAGGGCATAGAAGGAAAGAAAAAAAAAAATTAAGGCTCCATAACCTTGAAGGTAGAAATGTGTAGGAAGTTGCAAAGATTAAGTGTGAAAGAAATCCACTTCTGATATTAGAGTTCGCAGTGGAATCAGGATGCCAATGCAGAGGAATGGGAATGCTCTCTCACTTGAAAAGTGTCACTGAATGAAAATGGACTTCCATTGGGGAATGGTATTAAGTGTGAAAGGTTTGGTTTCATAGGGAAATGTTAATGAAGTAACCTAATGAAGAACTAGGAGTAAGTGTATTTGATTCAAGAATTTTGTAGTAGAATGATGAAATGTTTGAGCTACTTCATTCCAGGGTATAGGAATGTCTCATAAAGGTAAGTTGGGCATGACTACCCAAGGGGAGCTGTCGCAATTTGAGCACATTTGTTGGATTGCAGAATGGCCAAGTGGAACTTGGATGGAAGGTGTTTAGACCAGGGAACCATAGTGCAGATGAGTAGAATGGAAGCACACAAGGTAGCAAGGATCTAAAGGAGTTCAAGGGCAACCAACTACAACATAAATAGATAAATAAATAAGTGAATTAAAATGGAAATGCAGTAGAGTGCATGAGGCATACAATGAAGTTAAAATGCATATGAATTAGTAGGCATGCTGACAATAAATGCTTGGTGCATATGGATGTGTAATTGCACATGCTTGGATATGCATATAATAGGCTTGTGAACTTAGAATTGTCTATTATTATGAGATAATGATTGAGTATGACTAATGATGGATTATGTATTTAGGAAAAATGATATAGCACGGTTAAAGATGTGGATGTTGTTGTTTCTTATGATTTCCATCTAGGTGAATACCCATGAGGGTGGTAGGAATGGTGATCAGAATGATGAAGGAGGAAGTCTGTGAGCTTCTACAAATATCAGTTGGTCAGATAGCAAAAAGTAGGTTGATAACAACCAGGAAGGTATGCATTTAGTTTCTGTTGATGCATACATGTTGAAGGTGATTTAGGTAAGAATTCCCTCAATTCATTTTCAATATTTAAATTGATATGTAATGGCCAAAGGTCTAGAGTATGTAAATTTTGTCGATACTAGAATGCATTTAGATAAAGTGTTGGTTTCATATTATGTTATGTTTGGTTATGATATCATAACTGGATTAATTCAGGAGACATACTCCTTTTATAACAATGATATCCATAGATCTAGTTGTGTGTGAGACTATAATATGGTTGGATATGGAAGGGCTATAGCGCTACGTGAGTGCTCAATCGTATCTATTGTATAGTTGATGTTTGGAATACAACCTCTTTGCCGACACTGAAGAGCACTTAAGGATTATGTTCTTGGTGTTGTGTTTGGGTTGAAAAGGAAGGTATCCAATTAGTTAGGCAAGTAGTAGGAAGTGTGTGGATGATGTGTTGAGTTGTTGGTAAAACCTTCCAACTCATCGTGGTGAAATGCATGACATAGTTATGTGGTATTATGTAGTCAATGCATGGATGTATTGTATAGATGTGGCCATGGGTATTGGCACATTGATTGTTATTTTATTTAGTAGTTAATTGTTGCATTCTAAAAATCCTGTGGTGCTGAAAATACATAATGATGGATAGATGCATTATATTTAATATGAATACTAGTTGAAGGTGATTGGATTATTGTTGTTACAATTCCAAGATCAGCTTTTGGAGCTATTAAAAATGTTACAAGTGATATAATAGGAATTATTGAATGCAGTGGGGTGAATGCATGTATATATTATATAACATAGAAATGATTATGCTAATAGCTAAAATGATGTGAGTATTGTTAACTCATGAAGTTGAAAACCCTTCAAAAACAGTTAGATATTACAACAAGAAAGTTGAGGGTTAAAAACAAAAGCTACATAATGATAAATTACAGGAAATCTCTATTGAGGGGATAGAGTGATAAAAATATTTCTAGATAGAAGAAAGAAAATATTCACTGATAATACATGTGTATGAAATGATGAGTTCATTCCAACTGATAGTTGGATTAATAGAAGTAATTAAATTGTAGTTGTAAACAATTATGAGATCACTTTGTGATTTTTTTTTGAATCATTACCATGAACATATATATATATATATATATATATATATATATATATATATATATATATATATTGTACATGAGATATTGACAATTTGTTTCACTGAGGAATGTTGAGATTGCACGAAAAAAGGGTCTTGGATATGGAAATGTTATAATCCCATGAAGAAGACCAATTCCTATTGTTGCAAGAGCCAAATTATTATGAGCAGAAGCTCATGTTTGGAAATTTTATTTTTTGTATATAAAACAGTTTTGGGAATTATAATTTAATAATTAGTGACAAATTGTTTTGACTGAATGTAAATTGAAGAAATTTCAAGTATGATGGTCTTGGATATGGCATGGATGTAAATCCATATGGAAGAGTGATATCTACAGCTATAGAAGACAAAAATTTTGAGCAGAAAATTCATGCATGAGAATTTTATTTTCCTGTATAAAATCAATTTCAGAAATTCATAATTACAAATCGTTGTGTTATGCTAATAGTTTGTGTGGTCAAATGAAAGGTTGAGGAAATTGCAAGTAGAATGGTCTTGAATATGGCAGGGATGTAAGCCCATAAGGAAGAATGATATCTACAGCTGTAGAGACAAACATTATGAGCAAAAAGCTCATGCTTGAGAAAATTTTGTTTTCCTGTATAAAACAGATTTGACATTTATGATTGAAAATTGTTATAATGATATCTCATGATGACTATATGTGTATAATACAAATGAGATGTTGGATATGCAAGTTGTAAAGCATGGAAAAGGTTATTGTTGGGGCATTAGGACACTGTGGTAAGCAATGATCACCCTAGAATATGTTGTGTTGTGGTAACACACGCTAGAGAGTCGCCTCGGCTGTAAGACTCGATAAAGTCTCTAGAAATATTATTGTACAAGAAAGCCTTGGTCAGGAAAGATGGATTGCCTGAGGGACTGTATAGCAGAGAAGGGGATGCCTGAGCCTGGGCCTGGAAGGTGAGTGACCACAAGGAAGAGGAGACTTTGATAGCTCTTGATTGGGGTCATGCACACAATGGGTACGTCAAAGGAAAATAATGAGCCAAGTTAACAAGACAACCATATGGATGCAAATCCATGAACCGCACAGATAAGTATTGTATTGGATTATGAGAATTTACTCTTACATTATGAGAAAGAATGATAAGTTTATGCACAAATTGTGAATTGACATGCTCGCTGATTTGAAATGTTGTAGGAAAACGATGAATGTTGAGGATCTAGAAAAGTACCAGACTATGAGGGAAAACAAGAAGGTGACGTTGGAGCAATTGAATGACAAGGGCATAGAATGAAGAAAGTCCAATGGACTTGTTGCAGCTAGAGTTCTGGAGGCCACAAATTTGAAACTTCCTGGTAGAGTGCACTGGATCCCTAGAGAGAAGTGGAATCGCTTGAGGGACTGCATGGCAGAGAAAATGGGTTCATTTCTTAGGGTTGTGCAGGGCTGAGAGGGAATGAGAGCTTGTTGGTTGGAACTATTTCCAGAATTATAAATTCCAAAGATCATTATACATGTTTAGGGTCAGAATGCCCATGGATACATGTTTAATTTTAGGCCAGAATGCCTATGTATATAATATTGGCTTGGATATCCTATGTGGATTAAGGTCAAAGGGCCTAGATTTGTAATGCTAATAACATTAGAATGGTGTTGTGCACTGAGGATGGTGCCAAAATAAGGGGAGGGGGGTGTAACATCCCAGTTTTAACCCTTATGAACTATAATGTATTGTGTAATTATGACTTAGGTTGGTGACTCGGTAAAGACAAAAAGGGGCCAGAGTGACTAGGAAATGTAACACTTTGTATACATTAATAAAATACATCATTGGTTGCAAGACGGACAAGGAAAAAAGAGATAGGGGACTATGATTCCATGAGAGAGGGGGCTTGAGGGGATAATTCTTTTTATTATCATTTTATTTACCCATAATTGATTTTATGGAGAAAAGGGGTTACATGATCTTCTTGGGGGAGGTCATGTGGTTCTTGATATCCAAGTAATTATATAAACCCATATTTGGTTTGGGTGGGGGTTCACTTGTTCTTATTCATTCATTGTTACACCTTTTCCACTCTTCATTTTTGGGAGCCTCACTCTTGTTGCATTTGTATGCTCTTGGTTTGAGCATGGATATGAATGGCTGCATGAGGGTGGCTTGGGGTGAAGTTAGGGGATCGTTCTTCCCCTAGTTCATCTTCTTCCCCTTGTTCTCTTGTTCTTCTTCCTCTTCCCTCACTACTGCTAGTTCGTGTGCTCTTGGGCTGAGCATGGAAACAAATGGCAGGAAGAGGAGAGCCATCATTGAATGGTTGTAATGATTTACTAATCATTCCAGGAGGGAATGGATTCCTGTGTGCATGAGCTTGATGGCATTTTGGATGGAATTGTCCATAGTTGAGAGTCCTTGGAGTTTCTAGTAGGGATATTTCCTTACCAGTAGCACTGGAGCCCTGGAGAGAAATGGAACAACCTCAGGGACTGCATGGCAGAGAAAGGTGTTCATTTCTTGGGGTTGTGCAGGCTGAGGGGTGAAGAGAGCTGGAAATTAGGATTTGATGTGAGGTTTGGGAGATTTGAACATTTACTTGCAAAGATAAGTGCTCTCTATGTTTTCTATGTAATCCTTATTTCTGCTGTGTATTTAATTATCTCTGAGATGTGTATTTTTAATGTGCATCTCTGCTGGCTATTTGTTATGCATGGCATGTTGTTTATCTCTTTTATGTTGTGGCATGTGATTTTCATGCCTCTTAATTAACTTAGAAGTGATTTGAATTGAGATAAGTCACTATGAAGTGAGTCCCTAGACTGCAGCGTGCCTCTTCTGCAGGTGGTTGGGTGTGTTGCAGTCGAATTAAGTGGCGTATCCCAACCTGTGGGTGGTCGAGTACATTACATGTCGAATTGTTGGGCTTTAAAAATGGCTTCTTCCTCAGATGTTACTCTAGATGTAGAGACATCCTTCGAAATATAAGGAAATAAGGACTTAAGGAACCATTCCAACATAAACTCTGGATGAATGTAGGCTTTAATAAACCTCTTCCATCTATGCCACTCTTGGATATGGTCTGATATATGTGTGGCTTTATCTTGGCGAAAGGCCAAAAAAAGTTCTATGTCGGCATCGTAATGAACCGAAAATTGTAAGTGGTTGAGAAAGACAAATACCATATGATTAAAAGTTCCATATGTTCCCCTCGGTAGCTCAATGTACCATTTTTTGATGATCCCCATGAGGGTGCGTTGAAATAGTCTCAAATAAATAGAATCGTCATTCAGGGTTTTAAATGAGCACCATAGATGAAAAGTAGTGATGTGATCACTCAGATCCTCACTAGTATTGCCTTCAAATTTTGGAATGTTTGAAGGAATCTTGGTGGGGACAAGGGTCCATGAAGGATCGTCACACACAAGGTCATTCATTAATTTTGACAAATCTGGTAGATTAAGTGTGGCTAGAAAAGTGAGTCAGGGTTGTGGTGTCTAATCCCATGCTTCCATGAAATATTGGGGATGAGGGATTGCAGACCATCCAGGGTTCTCGTATATGTCATGGCCCTATCTGGTAGGATAATATCATCCTCCAAATTTATTCATGAAAGGTTGTATGGGTACCATACCCATAGAAGCGACATGATGAGGGTTATATACGTTTCCCCCAATCGAAGGAACTTCATGCTGGGGGTTTCCTATATTGTGAAATTGATTCCCTCTAGATGGAACACTAGAGGAGAAAGGGGGATTCACCATAATGAATGTGTTCGTAGGAATCGACGTGGAGGAAGAGGTGATGAAGGACAAAATATAAGAAGTGAATTGTTTGCCCGGTTGAGCACTCCATCCCAGAGCATTGAAGCTAGGATTAGGCCTAGAGGAAAGAGGATTCCAACCTCCAAATGTAGAATTGATTGGGGAATATGACCTCCACCAAACAATAAAGGAAAATAAGGAGGCGTCGTGCCCCCAGACCCAAAACTAGGATTCACATTAGTCATTGAAACAGAGGATGAGAGTTGTGACGTCATGTTGGGAATACCAAAAGAAAGGGGATTAGAGACCGAAGGTATTGACTGAGAATCATGACTTGGCATACCAAAAATAGTTCCAAAAGGGTTCGTTCACGTGGGTCGAGTAGAACTCATAGGTTAGGTAACACTAGAGGAGGGAACCTTTGGCACCCACACCATCAAGGATGAAGGGGTTAAAAGGATCCCACTAATCACAGAAGAGAAGAGATTTAAAGGACTCCCCAAGACATTCAGGTCTGACTCAATACACATAACTGGATGATCACAAGTCTAGGAGGTGGAGATATATGTACCACGTTTATTAAATATACACTTTTTAGAAGGTAGCTTCGGTAAAGGATCAAGATATGGTGGTAACTTCAAAAAATGACGAGACTGGAGAGGAGTTTGGTATTGCTCCACGATGACTCGGGACTCAAGATATAAAACGCAATCCTAGGGCCAACCAATAATTAAAGAGCACACCAAAATAAATCAAAAAGGCCAATGCACACAAACAGGATATAGTGGTTGAAAAGAGGCATCCCACACTAGAGTAGGTATGTCTCATCCAAGAGGGGTCTGAGACTCCCTTAAAAAGAATGGAGGTATTAGAATCAATTATAAGGGCCCTCGTGGACTTAACAATGCAGTTGGTCAGATCCCCTTAGAGAGGTAATCCTCGATAAAGGTTTTGTGTGGTCTGACCCTTATCTGAATCAGGGTACCTGTTGTTGGGTATGTGTTATATTCTTTGCATGTGTGTGTGTGGGCACGTCAAATATGACAACTACGTCTGATAATCCCTCTAGGAGTTCTCTTTGTGTCGTGTGCATCGGGCGCTTTCCTAGGGGGTTCCCAGGGGAGGCGGTTATACCCCCCCCCTAGTTATGTGCAGCGTTTGGGGTAGCGCCCCGAAATTTATTTTTGGGCTATTTTTTCTATTTTTAGCAGTTTTGTAAATTAATCCTAGATTAAGGGATTAGGTTTTTGGTATCTACGGAATACCTAAAAACATTGTATATATATTGTATGGTGAATGGTGAAATTCGAGATAATGAATATAAGAAAGGTTTTCCTGGTTAAGGGTTTCTGGTATAAATCTCTGTGTACTATGTGAATGAGCCATTGATTAATTTTTGTTTTTCTTAAGAATCTATATGCATTTCTTTACTTCACAGGTTTAAAACTAGCACCTGCATAATAACCCCTGCAAGTAACCTATGTGGCTACCTATGTCAAGAAACTAGAGTCACCATAATATAACCAATGTGCGGGCGAACAATTTGCAAGTTCGGTCCACCGTATGGGCAAGGTAGCAAAGCCCGAAATCTCAAAAGAACCACCTCTCATGGAGGTAAATATACTAGAAAGACCCCCAAATACGAATAGAACCCCAGAAATATATTTGACTCTAGGAAGGTATTAGAGGGCTATCTCTGCAACCAACTTCATGTGACCTTGTGCTTAACTCTGGTGTGAGTGAAGCCTCTTGATGTCATTGATTAGACAATGGGTTTCACCACTCCCTGGTCAGACACATATGTTTAGTTTAATAGCCTTGGAGAAGTTTACTCACAAAATCCTATCCCAAGGCTCTATGTCCTATACTTGTTTGTGTACCTAGAAAATTAAAATCATTTATAATCAATTTTAATTAATTAGCGTTAATTTTAATGGCTTCTACTTACTCAAGAGGTGTGTTCGTGAAACTGATGGTATTACGACTCAACATATAAAAATAAGAAAATATAAAACATTGCTAAGTAATAGTCTTGAATTTCAAAGATATGGTATGCTTTTAAATGTAATCTTTCCAATGCAATCTCTACAATTTCAATGAAATGCAATCTGTCCACATGCATAAAAATAAATGCAATGTAATCAAAAGTGCAAATGTCATAATCTAAATAGGCCCAGATTCTGATCCAGTAGACCCATCCCTATATCAGTAATTGATTGGGTCATTGATGTATTTAGTAAATACTCAACCAGATATTTGCTTTTCCATAAACACACTAAGCCAGTTCCAGGTGGAACCCATACATGAGCATTGGATAGCTGCAAAGCATGTTCTAAGCTATATTTGTGGGACACTAAACTATGGTTTAAGATATACCGCATCCAGTGATATATAGCTTCATGGATTCGTAGGAAGTGCAGAAGACAGAAGGAGTACTTCAAGGATGTGTTTCAGCTTGGGCTCCACTATGATATCTTGGGGCAGCAGGAAACAGAAGTTTGTCTCACTTAGCACAGCAGAAGAAGAATATATCGCAGCATGTGAGGCATGTACAAAAGCAGTATGGATGAGAAAGTTGATTTCTGGATTATTTGATCAAGTTCTAGATTCGACCATAATATATTGTGACAATGAGAGTTGTATAAGGCTATAAGAACACCCAGTGTTTCATGAACAGTCGAAACACATTGAGATCAAATACTACTTTATTCAATAGAAAGTCCAGGAAGGAGAAGTGAAGCTCCAGTATATCCCCACATATGAGCAGACAACAGATATCTTGACAAAGCCTCTGTCCAGAATAAAGTTTGCATACTTACGAGAAAAGTTGGGGATCATGGAAATAACTCCCTTAGATGAAAGGGAAGAGATGGCTATCCAGGTTGGGAGGGAGCACTGATATATCATTGATTTATGGACGGTCATTTTCCATCTTGGAAAATGGTCCAGAATGGGAAGTTCCTTTCCAGTTCAGAAAGTGGTTAAAGATTTCTGACAGACAGGCGTTTTCCAGTTCGGAAAATGGTCCAGATCGAACGATCATTTTTGTAATGAAAATGGTTCGATAGATTGTTGATGTACCATAGACAGTGATTCCCCTTGTGTCCAGTGTGGGGGAATGGTCTAGGACGGTCTCTCTTCTTTTCATTCACTCTCAGTAGTGGTCAAGAAGAATGGTCCGCCTCACCGGGCAGTCATTCTTTCAAAGTTCACAGTTGTGAGCAGTTTCGAAGAATGGTCTATTTTGGAGGTTGGTGCAGGATAGTCATTTCCTTAGGAAATGGTTCGAAAATTCATTCCCTGAGGTAGACTCATTCTCTTCAGGTTTCACTTTGTTTAGTGCCAGAGGAATGGCCCAGTTAGGTGAATGGTCTAGGTTCAACAATCAGGGACATGCATTTCCTAGGGAAAACTCATTCTCTCCAGGTTGCACTTTGTTTAGTGCCGGAAGACTAGCCCAGTTAGGTGAATGGTTCAGGCTCAAAAACTAGGATAGTTATTCTTCTATGATTGAGAAGAATAGTCCAGATAGCTCATGGATGATGCTTTACTTTCTGAGCGCAGATGCTCTTCCAGATCTCACAAGATGTGAGTGGAAGAATGGCCCATATGAATCAGTTTATATCATGATATTTTTTATGTGCAGGATGATACCAGATGATATGATTGCTATGGAGACTGTATGTCTTTGGACAGTAGATGTATGCTACTATGGTGGATGTTTTCAATGGGTTGTGACTACGTGTCACTGATCAAGTAGCTGTGTGCTACTTGGTGTGGTTGTGTACCACTGGATAACAGTTATGTACTACCATGGATAGACACAGTTGTGTTCTATCAAGATGACATTGTACTGATTATCATGAAGATTATCCAGTTGGATAATGATGATGGTGCTCATGATTCAATCATGAGATATCCTATGTGGCTATAATGATGCTACCAGTTGAATGGTCTATTTTTTCTCAAGACCATTACCTATTATAACTCCCTAGCTAGGGGGGAGTGTTGATATTATGGTAGTTGTGGGAGGTATTAACCTCCATTTGTGACCTTTGACAAGATTAGAATATTCCGTAAGCAAGAAAATTCTTGGATGTAACCCTAGAAGAGAAGTCGGCTAAAGAAAATATTATGTATTAAGTATATAGCACCTAGAAAGAGAAGTCGGTCTAGACAGCCTAGCAAAAATAGTATAAATATAGGATGTTGGTCTTCATTTTAGCCAGATCTATCAGAATTGTAGAACTCCACTTGTGCACACTACAGAAGTCCAATAGTGTGCAAGTCTGGGGAGTAGCTACTGCCACAGTTCTGCAATCTGGATTTTTCATTTTTTCTAGGTTGGACTCTTTGATCAGTTTTGGTTATCTTTGCTTGGTGCATTAGCCTTGGTTGGGTATTGGTTTGCTACCAGAATTCTTCTCTCTGTCAAGGTCAAGGTGCTCAAGGGTGGCATTAGTGCCTATGGTTGGGTGACAATATTTCTATATTGTCTATGGTTAAACGAGCACACCCACTTTACTAACAGATCATATTGGTACCTATCACCTATAATTCCTTTTCTATGGTCCCACCCACCCATTTCCCCTTAGCAACACTCCCCGTATCCAAATGGCCAACACTCGCAACCAATACCTACAAGATTCCATCAATCACACGAAGGATTCCCTCCAACAAATGACATTTGATATTAGTTCTACCAATTCCCGCCTTGAAAAATTCGAGACCCAAGTCCAGCAAAAATTTAACGCCATGGATGCCAAATTCATGACCCAATTTAAAACCCTTCAGTCTGTTGTCAACCAGTTGTTGAACCGAACCCAGGTTCCTTCCTCCTTGGACCAACCAGATGGTGTTGATTCCTCTCATTCTCTGAATTTTCAATCTAACTCCTCTCATAGTGACCCTCATCTTCCTCGAGTTGAGGTCGATAAATTTGATGGCTCTGATCCCACGGGTTGGGTCACTCAAATGGAGCTTTATTTTTCTTTCCATGGAATTACTAATGAGTTGGCCAAACTTCGCTATGTTTTTCTCTATCTGGATACTAAATGTTGGCAATGGTGGAAATGGCATAAAAATGCACGTCATGGGTATATTGCATGGACCCATTTTGTTTTTGAGATCTATGAACGCTTTGAGACTGACACCCACTATATAGGTCATTTTACCAAGTTAAAACAGTCAGGCATAGTGTAAGACTTTATCACAACTTTTGAGCATTTGGCCTTTCAAACCGAGAGCATGATAGATGCGTTCTTCCGAAAATGCTTTATCAATGGCCTAAATGATGAAATTTGAGCTCAGGTTCTCATGGATTTCCCTCAAACTTGGTTGGAAGCTACTAAACGTTCCAAAGAGGCCCAACAAGTTTTTTTACCCAGAACAAAAAACCCTCTTTTGTTCCTCACCCTCAACCCACAAATCTTTCTCCCCTGCCACTCCCCTCAAGGTCCAGAAATTAACTAGGGATGAAATGGTTGAGCACCAACTCAAGGGTCTTTGCTATAATTGTGATGAAAAATATTTTCTTGGGCACAAGTGTAAGGAACAAAAAAAAATTATGACCATTTAAAAAGATGTTGTTGAAGAAGAGGCTGCAATTCCTCTTGTTGAAGAGCCATCCCTTCTCGATGCTACCCAGGAGCCCGCTGACCCCCCTGAAGTTGACCCACTAATTTCATTGCATGCCCTCACTGGCTTCTCTGCTCCACAAACCCTCAAGCTCATTGGCTATATTAAGCATCAGAAAGTCATCATCCTTGTTGACAGTGGAAACACCCATAATTATGTTC
>JASDQU010588489.1:34654-48447 GCA_032191745.1 Picea mariana
TTTTTCTTTCCATGGAATTACTAATGAGTTGGCCAAACTTCACTATGTTGTTCTCTATCTGGATCCTAAATGTTGGCAATGGTGGCAATGGCGTAAAAATGCACGTCATGGGTATATTGCATGGACCCATTTTGTTTCCGAGCTCTATGAACGCTTTGACACTGAAACCCACTATCTAGGTTGTTTTACCAAGTTGAAATAGTCAGGCATAGTGGAAGACTTTATCAAAGATTTTGAGCATTTGGCCTTTCAAACCGAGGGCATGATAGATGCGTTCTTCTGGGAATGCTTTATCAATGGCCTAAATGATGAAATTTGATCTCAGGTTCTCATGGCTTTCCCTCAGACTTGGTTGGAAGCTACTAAACATTCCAAAGAGGCCCAACAAGTTTTTTTTCCCAGAACAAAAACCCTCTTTTGTTCCTCGCCCTCGACCCACAAATCTTTTTCCCCTTGCCACTCCCCTCAAGGTCCATAAATTAACTAGGGATGAAATGGCTGAGCACCAACTCAAGGGTCTTTGCTATAATTGAGATAAAAAATATTTTCTTGGGCACAAGTGTAAGGAACAAAAAAAAATTATGACCATTTCAGAATATGTTGTTGAAGAAGAGGTTGCAGTTCCTCTTGTTGAAGAGCCATCCCTTCCCGATGCTACCCAGGAACCCGCTGACCCCCCTGAAGTTGACCCACTAATTTCATTGCATGCCCTCACTGGCTTCTCTGCTCCACAAACCCTCAAGCTCAATGGCTATATTAAGCATCAGAAAGTCATCATCCTTGTTGACAATGACAACACCCATAATTTTGTTCATTGTCGCATTGCCCAGGAAGCTAATTGTTATATTCGTGTCATTAACAATTTCCAAATCATGATAGGCAATGGTGGGTCCATGAAATGTGGTGGGCATTGTGAAAATGTACATCTTCGAATTGGACAGTACCACCTGAAAGCTCATATGTTTTCCATTGACATGGGCAGTTGTGACATTGTGGTAAGTGTTGAATGGTTACGCACTTTGGGCCCCATTCTCATGTATTTTAAGGAATTAACCATGCAATTTCAACAAGAGGGATAACAGTATCAATTCCAAGGACTCGCAGTCAGTTCTCCTAAGATCATCAGTTCCCATCGGATGTAAAATATCTTCAAGAAAGGTCACTCCAATATTATTTCCCAACCCCATTCCATTCAAGCAATTGAGCCACCCTCTATGCATCCTAACCTCCAAGTTATTGTCTCCAAACAAGACGTCTACAACTTTTTGGATGAATGTGATGTCTGTCAATGCAACAAGGGAGAAATAGTCAAGCCCCCGACACACTCCAACCCCTTCCAATTCTCCCTTCTATTTGGCTGGATATCTCTATGGATTTCATTGTGGGCCTACCTAAATTTGGCAACAAAATAGTTATCATGGTGGTGGTTGATCGTCTTTCCAAATATGCTCATTTCTATTCTCTGCAACATCCCTTCACCGCCTCCACCGTGGCCCCAATTTTTCATGGATAATATCTTCAAACTTCATGGCATGCCAAATTCTATTATCTCTGACAAGGATCCCACATTCACCAGCAATTTTTGGCAAGAATTTTTCAAGATACAGGGCACCCAATTGCATCTCATCACTGCATATCATCCCCAGAATGATGGCCAAACTGAAATTGTCAACAAGTGTTTGGAAACCTATTTAATGTGTTTTTCATCAGATCATTGGCATCAGTGTGCTAAGTGGTTACCACTAGCGGAATGGTGGTACAACACATCTTACCATACAACCACTCGCATGACTTATTTTGAAGCAGTATATGGACAAAATCCACCATCAGTTATCTCATATATGCCATGTGTCTCTAAGGTTTAGGAGGTTGACAAAAATCTTACCGTACGCGAGGCCATTCTCCGTACCTTGAAAGACAATTTGGTTTTGGCTCAAAATCGCATGAAGCAGCAAGCAGATCAAGGTCATTTTGAACGCCAATTTGTTGAAGGGGATCAAGTGTTTCTTCGTCTGCAACCTTATAAGAAGACCTCCCTCAAAGCTAAACATTTTCAGAAGCTTTCTCCCAAATTTTATGGTCCTTATATCATTCTCATGCGTGTGGGGTCTGTCCCTTACCAGTTAGTTCTACCTAGTGATTCTAAGCTCCATCCAATTTTTCATGTCTCATGTTTAAAAAAGGTGATTGGAACTAAGTGCCAAACTCAAACCCGTCTACAAGAGTTGGATGAAGAAGTTTCCATTTGGCTACAGCCCCAAGTAGTCTTGGACCAACATGAACGTCGTCTTTGTTAGTGCACTATCAGGGAAGTATTAGTGCAGTGGAAAGATACAACCCCAGAAGATTCCACTTGGGAGCCAGCTACCATTCTGCAACAATTCCCTCATCTCAAGCCTTGAGGACAAGGTTATTTTTCAAGGGGGAGGGCATGTTAGGGACCTAACCTCCCTAACCCCTCATGTAGGTAGAATAATATATTTTCCATGTAATAAAGGTCGAAGTTAGCCTATAAGGCCTATTTAATAAATGAGAACAAGTCAATGTAAGAAGACCTAATATATGCTTCTGCTTCTAGAAAGATATTCCACTAGAAGATTCTTTAGAAGATAGAATTAGTATAAACAAGAGCAATAGGCATGAGAAGTCTTTGTCTTGAGAATTATTTTAATAGAGCTCTACTATGTTGGAGGTTACCCCCTCGAAGAGGCAAGTGAACATTGTTTCATATCAATAAAGGTATACTTTTGGTGTTGTGGTTCCATATAATTTGTTGTTCTGTTGTTATCTCTACAGTATTTTCGTCTTTTGTTGCTATTTCGATGTTGTTCTCTGCATTATTTCTCTTTTCCGTTAATACAATAGATCTGGTACCTTACAGTCGAGCAATCCCATCAGTCATTCCTTTGACCAACCCTTAACCTTAATACCATGGTCAGATAGCACTTGTGCTAGTTCACCTATGATAACCATTGTTTCCTCCTCCAATGGGTGCGACCCTAGGTGATAAATCCTCCCTGAATGCAACATGTTGCTAGATGTTCTTAGCGATGGGTTATTCCATATCTTTCGACCCTCCAACATGTCATCTGTATAATCCATTACTTCCTCCTTCATGCTCAACATCTATTCCACATATGTAGCCTTATGTCTCCCTTGTCATTGCCCTTATTGACGCAACATATCAAGCCCATGTAATTCCATTCAACATAACCTAAGATATATCTAACATGAAATAGGCATCTTCCATAAAAATAGACACACTTAAACAATATTTTAAAGGGGGGTGCCATTCCATTCATTTCCATCAAAACCATATACATGGCTCTAATAGAAATTGAGTGTGATAGTCTTGACTCAACAACCCAATTCACAATATGATATATATAGATTACCATTAGCACCACAAAAAACCCAACAATAATCAATCATGGTAGCAATAACCCATAATAACAACCCAACTATGTCTTTAGTGACTAACCAGACCCTAGGTCTTAGCCTTTACAATTCATTATGCTCACCCTTAGGTGGGTCATGATTTCAAAAGTTGTTCCTCTATTGGCTACCCAATGGTGGACTTTACCCTCTTATCAATTGCTTCTTTCTAATATGAAAAAGCTACATTTACTTCTTTTCCATTTATTTTCCCAGGGTTGAGGAATCGTGTTCCTTAACATTTGTCACCTTCTTCTCCATATACCTTTCCTTTAATCCACCCACAACCCGACCTTGGAATCCTCAACATAGCTTTCCTATGTTATCACACTCCTACTATCTTAATGTCACTTATCTTAATGTCACTTTACTGATGAGGCACCACCATGCTCTTAACTCAAAATGAAGAAGACGACATACTAGGAGCAAGCATCCTTCATGCTCAACATATATTCCACATATGTAACATTATGGCTCCCTCGTCACTTTCCTTATTGACACTACATATCAATCCCATGTAATTCCATTCAACATAACCTAAGATATATCTAACAGAAAATAGGCATCTTCCATAAAAATAGGCACACTTCAACAATATTTTAAAGGGGGTGCCATTCCATTCACTTCCATCAAAACCATATACATGGCTATAACAAAAACTGAATATGATAGTCTTGACTCAACAGCCCAATGTACAATATGATACATATAGATTATCATTAGCACCACAAAAAATCCAAACAATAATCAATCGTGATAACTATAACCCATAATAGAAACCCAACTATGCCTTTAGTGACTAACCAAACCCTAGGTCTTAACCTTTACAATTCATTATGCTTACCCTTAGGTGGATCATGATTTCAAAAGTTGTTCCTCTATCGACTACCCAATGGTAGACTTTACCCTCTTATCAATTGCTTCTTTCTAATATGAACAGCTACATTTACTTCTTTTCCATTTATTTTCCCTAGATTAAGGAATCATGTTCCTTAACATTTGTCACCTTCTTCTCCATATACATTTCTTTTAATCCACCTACAACTTGGCCTTGGAATCCTCAACATAGATCTATGTTATCACACCCCTACTGACTTAATGTGACTTTATTGATGAGTCACCACCATGCTCTTAAGTCAGAATGAAGAAGCCAACATACTAGGAGCATGGTGCCCCTTGAAGGGAATTCACCTTCCAACTCTACTCATTCCCAAGGTTCTAGTGATTGTCGTCGCCAACAAAGAGTAAGTCGAGTTCTAAGAAAGCATTAAGAAAGAAATTGGTATATATTATATTATATGTAAATTGATATATAATTCCAAAATACATTATGTTTTCAATATTAAAGTATAAAAGAGTGTTCAATTTTTAAGTTTACTACTATTTAAATATGAAACTTTTTAAAATGCAATGAGTTGTTTTATCTTTTATACATCATTTGACACTCACTCTTGTAGTCGTAAGTGGAGTCATTATGATGTTGGTGTAGTTGTTTCTGGTATATGTACTAATTTTCCATTCTTTAATGATAGAATTTGTAAGTGGAGTCATTATGATGTTGGTGTAGTTCTTTCTGGTTTACTAATATTCTCCATTTTTTAATGAAAGAATTTGTCAAAAATAATAAAATTTTCTATACAATATTTATATCTATATTATTTATATAGAGTTGTCTCACATAGTCATAAATTCATTCTAATATATTAGCAGTAATAAAAATTTTATTAAACTTTTATAATTAATATATTATTTATATAGAGTTGTCTCACATAGTCATAAATTCATTCTAATATATTAGCAGTAATAAAAATTTTATTAAACTTTTATAATTAATGATATTTTTATGGTTATAAATATAGAGTTGTCTCACATAGTCATAAATTCATTCTAATATATTAGCAGTAATAAAAATTTTATTAAACTTTTATAACTAATGATATTTTTATGGTTATAAGCTTTATTGTAACAACATGATATATTAGTAGTAATAAATTTTTTATTAAACTTTTATAACTAATGACATTTTTATGGTTATAAACTTTATTGTATCAACATTATGACTTTAGTATATATCTTTAATTTGTGTATGGAACTTTTTAAAATATTTATAAGCTTTATTGTATCAGCATGATATATTAGTAATAATAATTTTATTATTAAATTTTATAACTAATGACATTTTTATGGTTATAAGCTTTATTGTATCAACATTATGACTTTAGTATATATCTTTAATTTGTGTATGGAACTTTTTAAAATATAATGATTTTTTTTTGTCTTTTATACATAATTTGACACTGACACTTGTAGTTGTAAGTGTACTCATTATGAAGTTTCTCTTATATTTATTGATCTTCTCCATTAATTAATGATAGAATTTATCTTCATCATTTATGGATAAAAATATTTTCATACATTACTTATAATGACACTTGTAGTTGTAAAATTAATGATAGAATTTGTCTTCATCATTTATGGATAAAAATATTTTCATACATTACTTATAGTGACACTTGTAATTGTAAGTGTACTCATCATGATGTTTTGTTATATTTACTAATATTCTCAATTCATTAATGATAGAATTTTTCTTCATAAGAATAAAAAATTCCATGCAATACTTATACAAAGTTGTCTCATAGTGATAAATTCACTGTGATCTATTAGTAATAAAAAATTTATTAAGTTTTTATCATTGATGACATTTTTACATTTTAAGGTTATAAGCTTTATTGTCTCAATATTATGACTTTAGTATATATCTTTAATTTGTATATGGAACTTTTTAAAATACAATGAGTTGTTTTTGTCCTTTATACATAATTTGACACTCACTCTTGTAGTTGTAAGTGTATTCATTGTGATGTAAGTTTATAAGCTTTATTGTCTCAATATTATGACTTTAGTATATATCTTTAATTTGTATATGGAACTTTTTAAAATACAATGAGTTGTTTTTGTCCTTTATACATAATTTGACACTCACTCTTGTAGTTGTAAGTGTATTCATTGTGATGTTGGTGTAGTTGCTTATGTTTTATGATTAATCTTCTCAATTCTTTAATGGATGGAATTTGTTTTCATCATTTTTTAATGGATATAAATTTTTATGTATTATTTATGCAAAGTTATCTCACATAGTGATAAATTTACTATATTATTAATTGTAGATTTTTTTTAAAGTTTTTATTATTAATAACATTTTTATTGTTATGAGTTTCATTATCTCAATATTATTGAAATTATTAACTTTAATATATATTTTTAGTGCATTAAATCATTAGTCAAGTGTTTTAGCATTAATCTCTCATTTGAACATAAGAATATTATGACAATGTTTACTTTGAAAAGATTTTTATTACAGAATAAGCTTGATCCATGTCATGTTTTATAATTAGATATATTCAAAGAGACTCATTGTGTTTTTTTGCAAATACCTACCAACAACGCTTAGACAAGTGAATGAGAAATCTCGCACTACCAACATTTACATTAGCTTAACCAATCCACTATGTAAACAACCCTTTATAATTAGGTTATAATTCTAACATAAGATTGAGTCGAGATTTACTATCATTTTGCTAAATTTTCTAATATCATAATTTTTATGCTAAATTAAAAAGTCAATCCCTAATAACAACAACTTAACTTTTCATAAGTTAAATCTCAATAAAAGTTTAACCCTTATGCAAAAGTATGTCATTCTCACTAACCAAGACCCATAGAACCAACACAAATTCTTTAATTTAACGCATTAACTAACATGGGTTTTCAATAACATATGACATATAAGTGCAAGCAAAGGTGTGTGAACCCCTACCAATATGGAGAAAGTTATCAATATATAAACTACACATTACACGATGAAGATATCACCTTGTACTTGAATATCACCTTGCACCTACATGGAGGAATTTAGTACTTGACGCATGTTGTTTTGAGTGTCTTACCTCTTTTATATAATGAAGAGGACTTAGGAGGATGGGTATCTCTTATAATTGACTTTCTCTAACTCCTTACAGCATTGTACCTCATCTTGCTACTGAGGCAATCATTGTGAATCTTTAGTGTATGAGTATCACTTGTCCCATTATTTCACCTAGTTGTCTATCTTAGAAAAATATAAATATATCAACCATAGTTTTTAGAGAGACCTTGGCATTGGGATTTTACTACATATTTAAGAACTTTTACTTGGGTACATGTTATATATCATAGACATATTTACATTAGTGCACGTGATTTAGTAAAAATTACAATCCTTTAAAAAAAAATTATGTATAAGTTGAACTTTTACTTAAGTACATATTATATATCATGAGACATATTTACATTTAGTGCACATGTCTTAGTAAAAATTACAATCTTTTTACAAAAATTTTATGTATCGAGTTTTCTATACTTGGGTAGTAAAATGGGGTGTCAAAAATTATAATCCTTTTACAAAAAAATTATATATCAAGTTATGTATACTTGGGTAGTAAAATGGGGTGCCAAAAATTACAATCCTTTTAAAAAAAATTATGTATCAAGTGGGTAGTAAAATAAAGTGCCAAAATAATTTTTTATGGGACATGATCATGTGAAAGAGCTTTGAACTAATTGTAAATTTCCTCATGTTATTTTTAGAAGGGGATCATCTATCATTAATTATACAATGTTTACATTAAGAATGGTAAAACTAGAAGAGTTTAATTGTACAATGTTTACATTAAGAATGGTAAAACTAGAAGAGTTTAGAGGAGTTGTTACTCATGATTTTAAATCATACTAAGTGTGTTAAAAAGTTGACAGAAATAATTGGATCGATGCTATATTGCTTCTAATATTCATATCTTTTCTAAATAAACATTCAACTTGAAGGTTCAATTAGCGAGGGAAAGAATTAGTAATGCTGGATTAATGAGAGGCCCTCCTCTCAACCAACCCTCCCTTATCAATCGCCCTTTAAACCCTCCCTTCTATCTATCCCACTCATTTGGGGCTTTCATCTTCTTCATTCCTTCAGCCAGTCGGGAAGAGGGATTAAGTAAGTAAGCCTGTGGGATGGGGTTCGCATTTTGGTAATGGTAGAGGGTATGATGGTATCAAGATGCGGATTATATGAGAAACCTTATTGATTTTAGTCTAATCATCTAGAATAGAGAATCTCTTCATGATACTAATGATTAAGCTACTAACATGATTGACTAATAAGTATAATGTGCATTTCCCATTAATATGTANGGGGACCCTCATATGAGGGTGGGGGTGGGGGGATTATATGAGAAACCTTATTGATTTTAGTCTAATCATCTAGAATAGAGAATCTCTTCATGATACTAATGATTAAGCTACTAACATGATTGACTAATAAGTATAATGTGCATTTCCCATTAATATGTAAATATTGTAAGAGAATATCACTTATCTTATCATCTCCTGATCAGATATGAACTTAGTTCATAAAGATTTAATTCCCCACAAATACTAGTTTCCCAATAGTTATTCTGCTATAGGATTGGGAAATGTTTCCGCAGATATGGATTTTGAAATTCCTAAAGGAATCTTATTATTTAATGAGTATGCTTTAGGAGTGAAATTTCTATTGTCAGATTTACCAGTTGATTGTATTCTAGGAACTCCTTGTTTATCAGTAGTAGAGCCACATGGCTCTTCCCAAACATCTGGCGGAGATCCTGGATACTTTATCACTCTACCAAGTATCAATGTCCATCCACCAAAAAGGAAGATTTTTGCTTTTATCTCAGAATCACAAACCCAAATTGCCTATTGTTCAAAAAGCATGGTGATAATTAATACTTGGGATGATTATAGAAATATTCCAGTCACAGAATAACTGGATGATCATATAGCATGGGATATATATTGTCAGAATTGGGTACCACAATGGCAGCTAAGATGGTCTGAAGGGGTAGAATTTGGGTTACCAGGTTTCTCTACAAATACCAGCATTCATGTCATTCCACCACAACATGTGATAGGACAAATGCACCAAGCATCCACTATTGCAGCTAGACAGAAGTTGGTTGAAATGGGAGATTTAACCAGAATCAGATCTGCAAACAGAAACTGGTTTTGTCAACAAACACAGAGATGGAACCAAACCCCATCATGGAACTTTTTCCAAATTAATAGAATGAGAGATATACAGTCATGACCACAACAAGATCCTCATCAACAACTGTTTCAGATAAATTATTTCCAATATAAAGCAATGTGGGATCATGTTTGTGTATGGACTGACAGATACCGATATTATTATTGTATGATTAAATTTTCTGATCAGTTCTCCTCTTTCCCTGAACCAGATTGGCTTCAAGATTGGTGGGAAAAGTTTGGTTTAAATCCTAGCGCTATTCATCCAGATGTCATTGATACTGCCAAGATGTTTTTATTCCATCATAGAAATTTTCCAAACACTGTATATAATTTAGAACAAATCTCTGAAAGTGAGTATAAAATGCTTTTTATCAGAGAAAAACATCCATGGGTCATAAGGACAAGGTATGTCCTACAGCAAGATGAAGATCATGATGAAGATCCTGAAATGTACCGTGAAATATACACTCAACATTGGGATCCAGACCGCTTTCGGCATTTCCATGACCAGCGAATGGAATAATAAATACTTTCAAGTCTTACCGGTCGACAGTAATGTCAGTCGATTTCCGTGGGTTGACGTTACTAACCTCCACAATGTAATTCAAGTCTAATTGGTCGACAGTGGAGCCAATCGGGTTTAGTGGGTTGACGTGACCAATATCCACTTTGTAATAATGAATAATGACCATCTTGGAAACTTGCAGCACTTCTCCAACTTTTGGCGTGGTTTGACCTGCATTTCCAAGATTCTCAATTTACGTGTCTTTTGAAATGTGACAACTAGTCGGGGGATCTTGCATGACTATCCCGCCAGATCTAAAGCAGGATTTACTTTTTCTTAGTAGAGAATAAAGTTATGATTTGGTCGGAAGAATCTTACACGATTTCTACCGCCAAATCTCTAAAAGTAGATTGAGTGGAAGACATGTAGGGTCCTAAGTCTTGTCGAGTCTCATCGATGAAATGATTCTCTTCTCCACAAATTTGTATATAAGGAGATGATGAGTTCATTCTCGAGGAGGAGTTTTTTAGAGTTTCAAGTTAGTCAGTCTGTAAGTTGTCCGAGTCTTTCTAAAGCTCCCTTCTGTCTGAGCTTTTGAGTCATTTTGTGTGTATGCAAGTTTGCATAAATTTGTAAGTGTGCGAGCGAGTAAGATCATTCTAAGCATCCTGCTCATATTGTATACCCTGGCTTTAGAGCTTCGACTCTCTGTGTTTAATATAAAGACTTCCGCAAGCGTTTATGAAATCTGAATGTTGTCTCCTATTGTGCATCTGTTAAATACTCTCGTTTCTACAAACATAATCAACTAATAAATACAATGTGCATTGCCCATTAATATGAAAACACTGATAAGGCAATATCACTGCCTTATCACTTAAAGCCCACGTGACAACCTCTTTGCAAAGAAATAACATTAGGAGCAACTCAGAGAGTGATTTAATAATATAACGGTGAAAGCATATGATTATTCAAATTATTATAAATGTGCACAATAAGGGTCATGTGAAACAGAGTGGGTGACGTGACAAAGAAAAAAATATAATATTTGAATATAATTTGAAAATTAATATAATAAAACAAATAGTAAATAGTTAAATTTTATTATGTGAATGTGAACTTAACAATAATTTATAAATTTAATTTAAAACCAATTCCAAGGAAATAAACTTTGCACATAAAAGATAAAAATAAATTTCACTCATAAAAGATTTATTATGTATTGTTAATATCAAATTGGATTGATTAGATAATATGGTGAATGCTCAAGGGTATGATTATGGAGTTGATCTTGCAATGGTTCAAAGAATAGAGAACTCATTGCTTACTATCTAAGAGATTTATTGGTACATTTATACATATTTACAAATGAATGGATGATTATATGATCTCAGATTGTTTAAAATGGTAGACTTTATGTACAATGAAAGAGGAGAATCAATTGAATCATTCCTTAATATCAGCATAATTAAGCCATGCACTAATTTGGTCAACTTTGAGAACATATATATTATTGTATCTCGATTGACTTAGTTAACTTTGATTACTTAATTTATCATTTACATTTATCCTCTAAATTGTGATGTGGCATTGGCATAACATACTAAATGGTCAATAAAGTGGCACAATGAGTTATTTAATGAGTTGACACAATTCACAAACTTCTTAGCATTATCCTAAGCAATAGCAATATAAGAGATTAACAACAAAATTTCGTGCTCATACAAAATTATTAAATATAAAGAAAACAACTCAAAATAAAATGTTTCAAAAATTGTTGGAATTCTATATTTGAGCGATTAAATTTGTATGAATGTCCCAAAAAAAATTTAAGATGTTAAATTCATTTATACATTCAAAAATACAATTTAAACAATAAAAAATAAAATAATAATTTCACATCTGTTTCACGAATTTTTTTTTAAAATGAAATGTTTAGAAAAATATCTACTAAATGAACACATCGTACAAAGAAATCAGTGTAAGGCACTCGCATATCTCATTTGTTTTACGTCAGCGATTCCAATGGGCATATGCAGATCTAGTTTTGCTGACGTGGAGAGATATGTTCATGCATAATCGGGTAAGTCTTTTGAGCTTACCCGCTCTGACATCGTTATGTCAGCAGTGACGACTGCCATGAAAAATATCTGTCAATTCGTGTAACTTTTTGACGTTTGACTCATCGATGAAGAGAACCTCCAATCGACACGTGGCGCGAATTGGAATGGCACGGGCACTAAATGTCCCTAACCAGGGGCGGCGCCGACAATAACGTACCAGCAATGGGGATTCGCACTTGAATATTTGCACGTTCTTCACAAGGGACCCCGTGGATCCGCTGCGTCCAGATTCTACGAACCTGGCAGCAGGGGAGGGAAGCCAGTCGTGGTCCACCGTTCACGCAAGTTAATTCTCCACGTAGACGAGCGCCTCGACGGCAAGTTCAAAGCAGCCCGCTGAGCTGCAGAGTAGTTAACAGCTGGCCAGATTTGAGAATTCGATCCGGTTACTGACATCATGCAGGTGACATCAGCGACGATTTGACTTCTAGGTTTTGACTGGAGCAATCTTTCCTCCTGGGTCACTTTTTTGGCACGTTTTTTGGTGGTCTGTTTTTAAATTTTCTGCCGATTTAGAATTTTGATTGATTTTTTGAACATTTGAATTGGTTTAAAATGGGGCAAAACCCTGAAATAAGATTATGAAATACATGAAACTTTGATCCATACAAAACTCAAACTACTCCTGAAAATTTAGCCGAATTCAAATCTATTTTTGACTTAAAAAACGAAAAATTACTCCATAGTTCGCCTGCTACTTTCCAGGTCATATTTGACTGGATGGGTTCATTTCATTTCCTTTATTTGCCTTTTTTTTCAGCTTGAGGATTCAGGGGAGGTTTATCTGCAATGTTGGTGGGTGCCCACAGAGGAGTTTATATATTTCATCAAACACGTGTCCTCCTCAGATTCATCGTACTCGGCGAACAGAAAGAATCCAGAGGCAATTGGTTCGAAGAAGAAGAGATTGCTTGCACAACAAGACAGTTTGACATATCTCTATATAAGAGACGAGGCAGGGGAGAAGCATTAAAATAAATAGCAGAAGCAGTAGCAGGTCAGAGGATCCGAGAAGAAAACATAAGCATAAACATGGGCAGAAGAAATGCAGAGGCGGAATTACAATTGCCTCCGGGATTCAGATTTTTCCCTACAGAGGAAGAGCTGGTGGTGCATTACTTGTGCAAGAAAGCGGCCTCGCTGCCACTCCCTGTTCCCATAATAGCAGATGTAGACCTCTACAAATATGATCCATGGCAGCTTCCAGGTAATTTTTCATTTTTCCCCTCTGAGCCTTGTAGCCCATATTTCTAAACAGATTCTAGAATGTGGAAACAGATGGAATTCAAGGCTTACTGAAGAGCTCGTTATTTTCTTTTATTGTTTACAGAGAAAGCCCTGTTTGGAGAGAATGAATGGTACTTCTTCACTCCCCGGGATAGAAAGTACCCAAATGGATCAAGGCCCAACAGGGCGGCTGGTTCTGGATACTGGAAAGCTAGCGGTGCCGATAAGCCCATCACTGCTAAAGGAGGAAAGAAGAGAGTGGGCGTCAAGAAGGCTCTTGTCTTCTATGTTGGGAAAGCACCCAAAGGCTCAAAGACCAATTGGCTCATGCATGAATACCGTCTTTCCGATCTTAACAGGCCTGCAAGGAAGAAAGGAAGCTTAAGAGTAAGTAGTTATGT
>JASDQU010588490.1:25787-48114 GCA_032191745.1 Picea mariana
TCGTTAGAATTTTGATGGCATACTGATGCGTTGTCTTGAGAAGGACGAAGCAGAAATTTTTTTGCTCGAGTTGCATGCAGGAGAAGCTGGTGGTCACTTCGGTGGCGATACCATTGCTCATAAAGTTTTAAGAGCTGGTTATTACTGGCCAACGCTTTTTATAGACGCCCACGCCTTGTGTCGAAAATGTATCATTTGTCAGAAAGCGTCAGGGCGGTTGCAAAAACCAGCCTTCCCCTTGCAACCCGTTACAGTCGATTCTCCTTTCCAGCAATGGGGCCTTGATATCATTGGTCCTATTAACCCTCCATCCTCACAACAGCACAAGTATATTGTGACAGCCACTAATTACTTTACTCGATGGTCTGAAGTCGTCGCGCTAAGAACTGTTAACACAAGTCCGGTGATCTCCTTTCTGAATTCGAATATCATCACTCGTTTTGGCATCCCTGATTGTCTAGTCTTTGATAATGCTTCATACTTTTCTTCTCTCGAAATGAGTGAGTTCGCCTTAGAAAAAGGAATAAAGCTGAAGTACTCTGCTAGTTATTACCCCCAGGGCAATGGCTTAGCAGAGTCAACAAACAAGAACTTGATCAAGATTATCAAGAGGACCGTGGCTGAAAATCACAAGAACTGGCACAACGCACTACTTAATGCACTGTGGGCTGATAGAGTAACACCCAAAGCCGCTATAGGTAATTCTCCCTTTTTCCTCGTTTATGACAGAGAAGCCATTTTTCCTCCTCATGTTCTTCTTCCTTCGCTCCAATTGTCACAAAAGGTTCAAGAAGAAGAATGTCCCCCTTTAGAAAGTCGTATCAATGCTTTGATGAAGTTAGAAGAAGTAAGAACCCAAGCCAAGCGTAAATTAGATCACCATCAACAACTGATTAAAAGCTGGTTTGATTCTAATTCTTCTTCTGATAGAAATTTTGAAGTAGGCGATCTCGTCTTGAAGTGGGACAAACCACACGAAGGGAAGGGTGAACACACTAAATTTCAAAATTTGTGGCTTGGGCCATTTTTTATTGCTGAAAAGTTGGGTCCTAGTTCTTTTCATTTGCAGAATCTTGAAGGGAAGCTTGACACCTATCCGGTGAATGGCCAAGCCCTGAAAAGATACTTTGCCTGATTTTTATCCTTGTATATTATGTAAATATTTCCTTTTGTTTTTTATTTTTTCCTTTGTTTTCGTTTTTTATTTTTTCCTTTGTTTTCGTTTTTTATTTTGATTTGATTGATTAGTTTGTGTGTTTTTGAAATATATGCATGCTTGTACACTGATCCATTCAGACAAATACCATGGGAAAATCTCTTCGCTGAAATAACTTCTGAAAGGTTGTACGAACATCAGTGACATATTTCTAAAAAAATGAAAATGATGTTGGAAAATTTTGTTTGAAAGAAGTTTACTAATTTCAATCTCTGAGTGAAGTTTGTCATGATTATCTTTATCTTTTTACGTTGTCCCTTTTCGGTAAAGGAATGACTCAAAAGGATGTCTCTCAGTCAAAGTAAGTTGTTTTTAGAAATAAAACATTTCTGGAGCTGAATCAAGGACAGTATTAAAAAATTCTGATGAGGTCTGAAAAATAAGATAAAATATCAAGATTTTTCAGCGTCACCCCGCTCAGCTATCTATAAAAGAAAAACAAAATAAAAATATTAATATGAGTTGTGGGAAGTGTTTGTAAACCTGCTGGGATACTGAACAGGTTCGCTGGCAGTGGGGCAATGCAAGCATGGCACCAAGACAACTTCGCCGGGGTACTGAACAGGCCTGCTGGAAGCGAAGCAATGTCGGGTAAAAGAAAATCTGCAAAAAATATATGAAACCTATTTTAAAAGTCCTTTATTCTAATATAGAACTTCTTGACAGGATACAGATGTCCGAGTGGGTTAAATGGCAACCCTGTCGAGGCTATGGACGCCTGCTGGCAGCAGTGGCCATGCCAACAGTATTGAAGATTTTATCATAAAAATCATGACTTGTTGATCTTGAGACTGTTATTGGTTTGCATATTTTAAAACATCGCTGGAAAATATAGTAGATGATGATGTTGGTACGATTTTATGGTTGATATTTTTGAGTTGAAATTTCCTTTGCTGTCCTAGTCTGAATTCATTTCTTTTGACAGAGATAACTGCTTCGCCCAGTGTGTCGCCATTGTTGGCAGCCAATTCAATTTTTTTAAAATCGCCCTAAATAGCTGCCTACACCTACTTGTCCCCTATACGACAAGTCATCGTCGCATTTTGCAACAAGACATTGTATTCATTTCTTGCGATAATTGCGATTTGATTTCAATTCAGTTTTCACAACTGAATGTGTGAAAACCTCTTCATCGTTATTTGGACTATTATCGTCTGTTGAAAGGCACTTACCTTTGGTTTACTATTAAGTGACTGGGGTATTCTTTCAAACCATATCCATTTATACACTCTTACTTTGATTGCGCATTTTGATTAATGAGATTTTGAGCATATTGAGTTATGGGTTATATTTGATTCTATAAGGGTCATGATTGATTGTTGATTTCATATGATATGATCCTTATTGTTTTTAAACCTATGGCTTCTCAATTTTACAAAATCCTTGGTCATGATGTTGATTATTTGTTATGCTATGAGCGCGTGATCAATATATGAGTTTCGATTTGTATGGCAAAGGTTTGAATTATAAAACCCCAATCAGGTAAACTTTTGGTCTGATAGTTTGAATCTATGCAATAGCACGATTGGATTAACATTGGTTTAAACGTTTGCTTTTGATTTAATGATTAATATGATGGTGCGTTGGTGAAACTTTTGATTTCGTGTGGGATTGAACTATACACTTGGCGCATGAATATAGCATATGGTTTTGGTTCTACATTGGATTGATGGCACGTTGATATGGTTATACACCAATTTGGGTTGGCCGATTAATATGTTTTAAACGCTATGATTACTGATGGAACAGTGCTGTACGCAGCCATTAATACACTTCATGGTGGTGGTAATCCCACCACCTTCGTACACATTACATTGATTCATTCTATTTTCTGCGCTTGCAGCTGTTAAGCCTCATCGTTTTACTCCTGTGTTTTGCATTGTTTAAACCAAACCCTACCATGTACAAAAGCCATGGCTCTTGTCGTAAGGGCCGAGCCCAACGGGTGCCAAGCACTGCTCATGTTTGATGGCACTTATAGTGACCTGGATAATCTCGGGTGGCTCCCATTCATAAGGAAATTCGATGGTTATAACCACACTGTGGCTCGGCAATTTGCGTTATCATTCGATGGCTGTCGAGCCAAAGTTGGAGATGTCCAACTTGAAATCATTGAACAGTTTCTTAGCTCGGAAACCAGCCTGCCTGTTACGGGACAGAAATGGTCGAAGAGTTGCAAGGTAGACGATGTCCCATGGACATTGTTGTTCCAATCTCGAGTAGTGAACTCATGCGACAAAGGTTTGCCTGCAAAAATGCTAAAACCACGCTGGCATGACCTGCTAATGATAATCAAGCAATTCATTACTTCCGAGGGCAGGTACGGGTTCGTTTTCTTGTTTCACCTTCGTTTATTGATGGTTTTTATGGGTTTCGAACTTAGTATGCCCCACTATCTGCATAGAAGTTTGTTCAAGATGGCTAAAAGGTACAAGCGTAACCTGGCTAATACCAGCCTCTTCCATTTGGGGTTGATTAAAATGATTATAGTTTATGAGTTGGGGATACGTCGTGACAATTGGGATGATTTTCTCAGCCATAATGGCTTTGAAGAATCTAACCCTCCGTAGGTTGATAAACCTATGGTGGCCAAAACCCAGCCTATTCCCCCTATTCCTTACAACGTTTTGCTACCCAAACCTCTACCCGACCCACCTACAAATTTGCCTATCGCTATGACTAAACAGGTTGAAATTGATAAACCCGCAACCAAAAAGCCTAAAGCCAAAACTAGTGCTAACTCTAAAGGCAAGAAAAGTGCTAGGTTAATCTCTCGCATGGCGAGGAATAAACCCAAACCCCCTGCCAAATCAGAGCCTATCGTGGTCAGCGAAGACTCTGATTCAAAGGTTGAACGTTTTCTCGCCGAAGAGTATCCTTACTCAGAAGGCTTGTGCTGCAAACCTCCTTATGACTTCGTCAAGAATTTACCTCCTTGTCTGTGGGATAATCCTGACTTTCCTGGCATCGAACCACCCCATGGAACCCTCGGTGAATCATCGAAACCCTCAACTGCTCAACCTGTTGTTCCACCTTGCGATCAGTGTGGGTTATGGTTGGAAAGATACTACTTGGATGTACCAATGTTGCAATCCAGGATCCATGATTTGGAGAACCAAGTGGCAAAGCTCACTGGTCAGAATGAAAAGGTGCAACCCAACGACAAGAAGCAACGAACTACTGGTTCAATTCTGTTCAAAAATGTCGAGTCTGCTACAACAATTGTCAGTTCAAAATTGATGTAGCCTCAGCAACTGCGCTGGTATAACTTTCACTCATTTATATCGCACTTTCATAAACTCTGTGTATATGTTTGACTTGCTCTATTACATAAGCATGCTTTACTGTATATAATTTTTGTTTTGATAAATCAATTTTTGTTATAGTTTAAGCTTCGATTGGATTTGGTTTTGATTCGATGGATCGTCGGATAGATCTTATTGTTCAAATTTAACTTCATTTGGATGCTCTGTTGATAAGTGAATTTGTTAAAAATAGACTGTTGTCGGTATTCCGATTTTCGAAAACAGTCAATGGTATGATTTGAGTTGGTTATGATTGAATATGATTGATAAATGGGTTAACTATTTTCAATATCTTTCGACCAGATCTGATACTTTTCTATTGATACATAACCAAATTGCGACTTATTCGATTCTCATTGCTTGTTTGAATTGGATTCTGCTCAGGGTTACGATATTGTTTCTATAATTAACTCAGTAAAGATTTATGTTGATTATTGCCCAGTTCATGGATTCTGTCGATTTTATCACGCCTCTGTCTGTTGACTATGTGGTGATCAAACATGAAAATCATTGGGTCGATACTCATGGAGTATGATTTCATCCGATTACAATGGAAGCAATTTACATATCGTGCTTTTAATTGAATGATATCAATCTGTTGTTATGACTATAACTAGTCAATGATAGTTACGACCATTATTTCAGTCATACCTGTGAACTGTTTGAAACTCAGCGAACGAAGTCTATGGCTAGATTCTATGGATAATCGTGATGGATTTTCTATATTGGAAATTGATTAAACGATATGAATCCTATGCAAATCAATTATGATTGTCTCGTATCTTATACAATTTGGTTCGCTATTGATTACATTTATGAAATAGTCATGTTAAGATTTGGTCCGATTTTATGGCAATTGGAAAAACAGAGCATTCTTACCTTGTCCCGATTGCATTCTTGTCAATTTGGTTTAATTTAAAGGATAATTTTAATTGAATCATTAGTAATCCGTTTTGGATTTGATTTTATTTGATTATATCTGGTCATGTTTGCTATTTTGACTAGCTACAGAATCAGAAGATTCTGTAGCTAAGTCTGTAGACTCAATTTTTTATTGTTTTCTTAATAAAATATCCTTCTAATTTGATCTTTGTGTTCTATTGCAGGAAAATTCGAATTGGCAATAGATATCATGAGCAGTTAGGGGATGATATACAGATTTTACTTGCATTTTATTTCCTTAGTTTAGGTGATTTTGGGATATCTCCCAGGATATGTAAACTTATTTGATATTATCCACAAGGAAGTTTTACCTTGTGAGAAACCTATATAAACCTATGGTTTCTGTAATAATGGACATCCTCAGTTGTGGGAGAACAAGATATGGAGTTTTGATTCAGACTGGAGCAGAATTGGTGTTTTTTCATAGCTTTTGCTTTTCAATATATCGACACTTTGTTCCATGTTTTGTATATCAGCTTGTTTATGGTTTAGTATTACTTTTGCTATCTAAATCAAATTCAAATGATATAATTTATTACTGTTATCCATATCTTGTTTTTTCCAAATAGATAAAAGACATAACAATTGTTAGTTCAGTTTGTGAATGATAGTTTTGCCTTCTTCATAAATCGAACTGTAATATATAGATTTGTTGCATAATAGGTTTCCCTTTTTGCAGAAATTTATAATTAGAAGATTGTTATGATTTTCTTTTATGTCTTGTTTGTCCTGTAACATACTTCAAGAAGTAGCATAGATGATCATTTGTGAGAAGCTTAAGGGCTAAACGGTGTGAATTTCTTCCTCCAACCATCTTAAGAAGTCATCTTGCACAGGGCAGACTTGGAGCGTCTCCAGGTCAATTAGTATTTAGTTTACTGTTTTCATTAAGTAGTTTAATATAGATATAAGTTTATTAGATTTATATTAGATTGTTTAATTTCTGCAAATATATTAGATCGTTTAAATTCAGTAGTTTTTGTTTCTTTATCATAAAATATAAAAATCAAAAAGAGATGCTTGGCTGTCCTAAGGCAGCGAACACATGAGTTTTACAGGTTTTAATTAAATCTGTAGGTTGTTTATAGTGTACATTTGTGAATAAGAAATTTTACAACTGATAATTAGATATTTGATTTGAGTTATTATAAGAGTAATTTGTAGTTTGTAGATAGAATAGTTAGGATAGTTTATTTCTTTGTTTTATTAGTTTCTAGTTTCCTTTATTTTAGTTAGTTTCTTGTATTTAGTTATAGTTAATTTTCTTTATTTAGTTTAGTTAGATTACTTAGCTCAGATCAACTTTTCTATTTGGCTTCCTTAGGAGACTTTAGAGCGGCCAACAGAGCCATTAAACTCGTCAGGGTGGTCCATTCCAAACGGCTTGGGTTATTTAGACAACCCCGGACCGGTTCCACTCTCCCAGTTGATGGATGGACGGAGTCGCCATCAACAAAGTCTCATTTGAACATCTGCCTAATCAACTTCATGTAAATAGAATAAATCATTCATTTTATCTATGTGATGTTGTGCATTAAGGGCTCCAGTACCATCAAACTGAGGAATCCTGGTTTGATAGTCCTCGGGAATGTTATGTAAGGGAGAAGCTAACACCAGGGGAGCATATATCACTGCCATGATTGGTGGAGGAGGATGAATGACAACTTCTATTATTGGTGGAGAAATGACAAAAGATGTGGAGGAAGCAGGGTTGGGAGGTATAGAATGAGATGCTTGAGGATTGACAAAAGCTACAACAATAGAGATGGAAGAACGATCAACAGACTATTGGAAATGGGCTTTATACAAATCTTGGTCAATATTTGATGTTGGATCTTGTATTTTCTCAAACTCTTGAAGGATTCGCTGATCAAAGTCTATTCTAGGAGAGATTCTTTCAGGGGTTTTAGGATGAAGTATGGTTTGATATAATACTATTTCGTCCACAAAGCTATCAGATTTGGTTCTGAAAAGACTATTCTCAAAAGGTAGGTCAAAATCATTATCATGGATTGTGATAAGCTTCTCAGGAAGAGAAGTGGCACTAAGAAGAGGACTGCTACTCCCTTGTCATTCTGCTATGTTTCTTTTTCTGATTAATGTTTTGGGGTTATCTACTATTTATATAGGTTCTAGATCAGAGTGAGATCTAATGTGAATTCTTTTTGGAGATAGAACATAAATTTTAAGAAATCTAATTTAATATGTACAAATTTCAACAACTTTTGAACATTTATCTCTTGATAGTTAGATATTTCATTGTTTAGAAATAAAGTTTTCTTACCTAGGGAAGACAATTTATAAGGTTTGGAAAAAAAATTCAGCTTCCCCAGTATGGTCGTCACTATGTTAGCACTCTATAATTCCCAGAGGTTTTCAAAGGAAGAAGAATTTGATAGAGGTAACTTACCAAAACCACTTTCGAAACTGGGATCTATCCCTACCAGTTTCAGAGAGGGATCTCTTTGTATGATTTAGAGTTGTTTGAGTTTTGGATATTAGGCTAGTTGAAATAATCTGAGTTTGTTTGTTTGTTTATAAGAGTTGGCTGAAGAATTGCATTAAACTTTCATTGGTTTATGGGGTCGATATTAAACATTAGAATCAGAGACAAATTTTATGAGGTTCCTTCACAGGGAAATATAGTGAGGCTGTTGGATCTTTTAGAATTAAGTGGGATGAAAAAGACAGAACATGTGAGATAATAAACCAAGCAAAGAAGCAGTTAAGAATTTATTTACTTCATATCAGATGAATAGCATATAGATCACTAAAGACTAGAAACAAAGTGTACGAGACAAATTTTGTTCATTTAATTCCTTTTAATGATTAGAAACTAGAAACATAATGATAAAAAAGAAAGATAAACATTAACAGAGAAAGATAAAAATCACGAACGTTCCAAATGCAAGAATCATGTGAATATCCTTTTTATTACTGGTCGATGCTTTTGAAAAGATTACACAGATAGCTCCCTGGGAACAAAAATCAACCCTCAATACTTTGAAGCGAGAAGTATTTATACAACATTTACATCTGATCCTATCATTAATGACTAGGATATGGTGGAGGAAAATTCTAACTAACTAGATTACATATTACAAAATAATAAGAATGTTGGTGATCTATCCAAATCCTTAGTGTTGATTTTGGGGAAGTAGTTGATGACTAATCACTTTGAATTGACTGTATTCTTCTTCCTGACTTAGAAATCCACCTCACCTTTACTAAAGTAAAGAACACAAGTCTTCCCTTCTCTTTTGACTAGGGATGGAAACCTTGAGCAAGTTTCTGTATATTTTGTCTATTTCAGTGTACTTGGCAAAAGTAGGTGTTGTGATGAAAATGTATTTTATCTCATGTTGGATGCTCAGGTCCAACTGTAAATTTTCTAAGAAAGCCTTTCTAGTAATTCTCCCTTGTATACCTGCAAATTTAGAACCACCCTTTTCCACTGTGTTAATCTTCTGCTTGTAGTCTGAAATAGTGGCTAGCTTGTCATTTATCACTAGAAGTCCAAGGAGTCCCTTCTTGTGTACTATTTCAATCTTGCTGAAAAACCTCTACACTCCAATGTCCATTATCTGAGATTTCTCCTCTAGCTGCATCATCAATCCTTTCTTGGTCAAGATTTTCTTAACCTCAAGGATGGTCTATGTCCCATCTTCAATTTCCAATGCCTCTAATTCCTGCTTAGTCTTGGAGTTCAGGAACCTCATGAGCTCAGTGGCCTCTATGGGCTTCTCTCTTAATTCTTCAATTGTATTTTAAATTGCCTTCTTGGCCTTTTGTACTAGTTCATGTTGTTCAAAGACAATTTGTATGAATATCCATATCTCTATCATTGACTTTGTGATGTCCATCCAGATGTTTTCCTTGGCCTCAAACAATGTTTTGGCAATGACAATCTCCTTCTGCTGCTTATGTATTTCTTAGATGAGTATTTGTGATTTATGCATCTCTATATTATAATTGGCCTGGAACATGGATTTCATCTTATGGAGGTCTTTTACCTCTTCTTGCAATCTTCTGATTTCTTCCCCTTGAAGGGTCATGTCCTCCATTGACTTCACCAATTTCTCAGAAGCATATGGAATTTTTACTGGGATGGATGATGGAATCTCTAATGTTGTGGATGTTGTTGTTGTACTAACATCTGTGAGAGGAACTGTATCCAGTGGGATAGAAACCATTTGAACACTTTTTTATTTTTCTTTAACCAACTTATCTAGCTCAGCCCCCATCTCCTTTATCTGTGAATTCTCCTCCATTATCAATTTCAACATCTCCTCCTTGTGACCTTCATTCTTAGCCATTTCCTTTGCTTGTGAATATTCAATGGCTGGAAGTTTCAATTGTTTTCTCAGAGATGTAATGTCTCATTTTTCTTCTTCAGCAGTTCCTCGGCTACCTTGACATTAGATGGATCATAACCGATCTTCAGTACCAGTTCCTCTAGGGATTTCATTTTATTATCCTTGGCTAGAGAGGATATCTTTTCCAGCTTCAACTGAGATTGGACATTGTTTAAGGAAACCTACAATTTTGCAGCTGTTAGTGATGTATTTGTCAAGGTAGAGAAGATCATCTCCCCTGTTTTGCCATGCATGTCCATTTGATCTGTTGGATGAACCTCTTTCACATAAAATTCAACTGATGTGTTCTTGTAATCAAAAGTTGTCTTGGGATGAGGGACCTGTGCTTGTAAGATTTCAATGTGCATTCTTCCCTTCTCTGTGTTATCATATAAACATGTAAGGGGGTGTTTTGGTGAAAAGAATGAAAAGAAGCAGGTTGAAAAACCTACTTATCCTAAGTTTCGGTGCGAAGGAGCGCCATTCTAAAGAGAATCCTGATCTGGATGGACAGAGTTCGCGCACCCAGATCTGCGGTCTAAGTTTGATTCTGGACCCCCCACCACCATTCTACATTTAATGGGAGGGGGGGTTCGATATGAAGGCATGCAAGTCTGAGCGACTAAGATTGGAGCGCCCAGATCTGCGGCTAAGGATTGAGTCCATACCCCCCTTTTCGTTATGCCTTTAATGGGGGGGGTGTCCAATATGGGTAGTTTTCCAGCACGGGCCGCCACTAACGTGGCGTCCTCTCAGGTAATGGGTCCCCCCTAAAACCTCTTACCGCTTACCTCCCCATTTTACCACCTTCACCTCCTTCTGAAATGTGTCTTCCACCCAGGCTCTCTCCTCCCCCCTGTCATATCCCCGCTCCCCTCCCACCATCCACAACCTTCCACCTGTCCTCCACTCATCCCTACGTCATGTACTTTTCTCTTCATCCCTTTTATCTTCTGAAACCTGTTTCTCCTCCTCTAGTTCATCCATCCTAGCAACATGTTTTCCCCCTTTGTCAATCACGCACCCCCACATCTTCTTCTCAGACCCGTGTCTCCTCCACCTGGCTCTAACATCTCAGGGCCCATGAGTTCTTTCACCCACATTTACACGACCACTTTTCCTCTGCCACATCTCTCCACATGGCCTCTCCTCATTTCATGTCCACACTAAGCTATCAAATCACCTCTACCTGGTCATCATCCATTCACCACTTCATGTTACGTGCTCTAGTCTTCACGCCGGCTCCCACGTCTCCTTGCTAGCCCTGTAATGAAGTCCCTAAGCAATTTCATATGGTAGAATGAGAAGGCCTCCATGTCCTTCAGAAGCAGAGTTGACCAGGGCCTTACCCTATCACAATGAAGCATTTATTAAAGTAGTTGATGGTGGTTGGAGATCGTTTCCACCATAAATGGAAATTCCAAAAAGGACTGTAGTTTGTCAACTCATGTGCAGACCCGTTCTGGAGCGCGTTTGCATCTGACTGAAGTTCACTACTGACCAGAGAATGCATGTGCAGTTTGCCGGGAAGCATGGAGACGTAATACCTTCAATGCATTAACTCAAACTTGTTGTTGTGGTTTTTCTTTGAGTATATACTAGAATTTTTTCCATTTTTTTTAGTATCGATGGTTGATCTAGGCTCCCAATTGTAAAAGTTTAATGAAGCACTGGTTTTCCTAATTATGCATTTGTATGTGAGACTTCCTGTTTAATGAAAGTTAGCTTCTTTCCATCTCTCAGTAAACACTGCTTTAAGACACTCAGAATTGGAACATCCAGTCTGGTGTGATTGTGTTGTTGTGATGTATGTTTGATCATGACAGTATTTTTACCAGTTTTAAATCAGTTTCCTGTGTTATCTTTTCCTTCTTACTCTGAGTAACTCGGAATTGGAAAATCCAGTCAAGTTGTTACAGTAGCATTGTGAGGTAGGTTTGATCATCGTGTTGTTGTAACTGTGTCACTTAGGCACATTTTCAACATCTTTTTTTTCTTCTACAAGCTACTGGAAGGCCTGATGCCCATAGCAATCTTGTTCATCTTTCTCACCAAGTCTTCCCTCTCCTCATTTTAATCTCAACTTCTTGACTGAATTTAGATCAGGACCTCACCTGCTTGTGCATACTTGACCCAATTTTTTGAGTTAAAACGATATTCTACTAGGCCTGCATCCATTCAACCACCTCCATTCATTATCGTGACATATAAAAATGATGGGTGTCAGGCTTACTCCTACTGGAATCTAGGAGTGACTTCTAGTGCTAACATTTCTGGAACCATTGTCGGGGACAAAGTTGAAGATTTTCCCTGAGATTGAACGACATTGAGCCTTTGATTCTGAAGGTGCATCAAGCATCAGAGCCCAACAAGATTTCTACTATGCGCCTGGCAACTCCATTGTGATGAATCCACTGTGGTGAACCTACTATTTCAGTTGTGGCTTCCAGAGGCAGGCATACGAGGTCTACCCCTCAATTTCCCTTGAGAACACCCAAAGCAGATCCAAAGAAACTTATTAGAAAGGGAAAGGCCCTTCGAGAAGGAGCTTCAATTGTTGAACCATGTATTTATGATAGTTCTCATTTCCCTCTGTTATAAACTCTGATGTCTACTTCTCATTTTCCTATCAGACCTTTTGTTGGATTTTCTCGTTTGTTAAATTTTGGGAGTGTTCCTGTTGAGTTTTCCCCTCCTGGTCTTGGATTAGAGGGAGAGAGATTTTTAACTCCTATTTCTCCTGATGTCGCATCCTGGTCTAGACCCAGGAACTCAGAAGGTTTCCCTACCCAAGGATTTATCATTGTTGGCACATGGGCAGACCTAGGGTTCATCTCCAAGAGCACACCAACAAGCCCTAGCTACTGGCCCTTTTGACAACACCTGTGAAGCAGGTGCAGTCTCACTCGAAGCAGCTATGAGGGGGTTGCAGGATAGAGATGTCTACAACCAGGGGAATATTAAGCGGTCCTTATTACAACAACAACATAACATGCATCTACCATTCACTAGCTAGATCTATCCTTCATAGCTATAGATATGATCTAATAAAATAGTGCAGATAACAATATAACAACAAAAGAGCTCAAAGTGTCAATCATACACTCAAAAACATATGTATGTGGTTCACCCTCTCTCTAAGGCTACGTCCACAAAAATGTGCTTATGGTATATTAAGATAAAGTTTACAGTTTTGATCTGCGCTCTTGGCCAGTAGATCCTCTGTTCTCCGTCTCTCTTCCTCTCTCCCTTCCTATGCACCCAGTTGCAAGACTTGATCTTCGCACCCAGCTGAAGAACTTACAATACCATAAAGATCTATCTCTCAGTACTTCTCTCACCCTTAATTCAATATTCTCCCAATGAACAATAATCGACACAAGGCTCAACCATAGTACCAACCTGACCTAGGTCCTCTCGACCTCTATTTATACATTACAATCCATCACCGACAGCCTTAGGTTGCAAACTAGGTGTCAAAACCCTAATTACCAAAGCCCTAGGTGTGTACAACCCTAGGTCAACTTGACCCATTCTTTCCAAGCTTCGCTAGCCTGTCTTTCCATCTCCATATCGTGGTGTTCCAAGGCATCTAATGTTGTCTTTTTCCACTTCCTGAGTTATCCTCGGTCCATCTTCCTTGTTGATCTATCACCCTCGATCTCTGCATCCAACGGCTTTCTTTTCCTCACTTCGTTACATCTTCTCTGTTCTTTTGCTCACTTCAACCCAGTGACAACCAGTGTGTCTCCCACGAAGCTCTCTTTTTACCTTTTCTTCCTCGTTCTTTGCTTCCTTCCATAAACCAAGGCCAACAGGTCCCCAACACTCACCTATGACTCATCCCGAGGCACTTGAGATCTAGTCCTCTTGTTTTTCTTTGACTTTCGACTGTGAAGTGCAGCCCTTGCTTTTTGCTTTATGCCTCCTTTCCATCCTTGTGTAGGATATCTTTTCTGTGTCTGGTACCAAGTTTCAACTGCACCTGGTACCTAGACCCTTGTCTTCTTGATTCTACTGAGAGCTATGACGTAGCTAGTTGTCATAGTACAACTTCAATCGAGTCCCATTCACCAAGCCTTCCTTCCAATCTCCTTTCAATGTCTTCAATTGCGCAGCTCCTCCTTCTATAACATAGACAATATCATATGGTCCAAGCCAATGCATTCTGAACTTCCTAGGGTGTTTTATAAACTTACTGTCATATAGCAGGACTAAATCAACTTGCCTGAATATCTTCTTCTTGATGTGTCTGTCATGATAGGCCTTTTCTCGTTCCTTCTGAATTTGTTGATGGAAGCCTGTAATGAATCTGTCTTCTTCTAGTTCAACCAACTGTGATAGCCTCTCATGAATAGTGCTAGTATCATCCATGTCTGTAAATGCATCAATTCTTAATCTTGGTACCAAGTACTCCATTGGGACAGCAGCTTCAAGACCATAAACCAACTTGAAAGGGGTCTGCATTGTTATTTTCTTACAAGTAGTCCTATAAGCCCAGAGTACTGCTGGTACTCTTAAATCCTAGTCATCCCTGTTCACACTGCAAATCTTTGTCAATGATGTCTCCAAGATCTTGTTGAATGCTTCAACCATTTCATCTGCTTGTGGATGATAAGGTGTACTCTTCTGATGGTGGACTGCAAATTCTTCAGTCAGGGCTTCAACTGTCTTATTAATGAAGTGTGCACCTTGATCACTCATAAGGACCTTAGGGCATCCAAAGCTGGTTATTATGTCAATGAATATAAAACGCATAGCTGTAGTTGCACTACAGTCCTTGATTGCTCTTGCTTCGGTCCATCTAGTCAGTTATTATGTCGCAGTGATAATATACCTTGCTCCTGTGCGCTTTCCTGGTGGGTTTATAGGTCCCACGAAGTCAATGCTAATGGCATCTCATCTCTTCGGGATGGTTTTCCAACTTGCTGGCATACATCATATGCTCTGGCATATTCTTTAGCATCTCTGTGTAACATAGGCCACCAAAGGCCATCTCGCAGAACCTTATGCGCAATTTCTTTTCCTGCATAATGTCCTCCTGCAATGCCTTCATGAGCTTCTTCGAGGATCATAGGGTGTTCTGCCTCCATCACACATCTTCTGAGGATCTCATCAGGTCCCATTTTATATAGCTGACCAACTATCAGTGAAAAATCTGCAGCGCGCACCACTAGTTGTTTCTTCTGTGGAGTTGTGTATTCGGATGGAGCTATTCCTGTTGACAGGAACTAGACTATGTCTGCGAAGTGGTCATTAATATTTCTAATGGTGAGCAGTTGTGCATCCGGTAGTGTGTCCTCCAGACTCGTAGGTTCTTCGCCATGCTCCAAACTCGACAGGTGGTCTTGGCCCTTATTCATTCTTCCTGGATTAACTATGATCTCAAAATCATATTCTTGAAACAGGAGAAGCCATCTGCATATTATCCCCCCCAACACTGGCTTGTTGACTAGGTATTTCAGCGCGGAGTGATCAGTAAACATTTTAAAGTGTCCTCCCAGCAAGTAGTGGCGGAATTTCTGCAATGCATACACCATGGCTAGTCCCTCTCTCTCCGTAGTAGTGTAATTGATTTCAGTTGTGGAGAGCCTTCTGCTGGAAAATGCTAACAGATGATCAATGTCCCCTTCTCTAGGTTGTGCCAGTATTGCTCCTAATGAAATAGAAGATGCATCAACATGCACACATGAAATTCCTTGCTCCAATTGGGAAAGACTAGAATAGGCACAGTGATCATCTTTTATTTCACTGTGTCGAAGCTCTATTGGAATTCGTCTATCCAACCAAACTAACAGACTTTCTTTAATAACCTCTCCATTGGCGTAGTAATCTGAGCATATCCTTTGATAAATTTCCTGTAATAGCCAGTATGTCCTAGCGCAGTGCACAGTTGTTTGAGTGATGTAGGTGGTGGTAAATCAACTATAATTGCAATTTTGGATGGATCCACCAACAATCCTTTCTTGGATACAACCTAATACTACTCCAAATGGTGAGAAGAAGATGCACTTCTTCAAATTCAAAGCAATTTAACACTGCCTGCATTTATCCAGCATTAGCCTTAGACATTCAATATGATTTTTCGACAAACTAAAAATAGTCCAGTCATCAAAGTATGCTTCTAAAAACTTATGCAAAAATTCTTTGAATGCTTCAACCACCACCCTAGAAAATATGGCTAGGGAATTCTTCAGTACAAATGGAATTACTATATATTGGTAGTGTTATAACCCTAAATTTCACCACACATGCTTACCTGGAATCAGGCCAACTCATATCCCTTGTTTGCCAAAACTCTGTTGAATAACTCTTTGAAAATCCTCTTGTGTAAAGGCCCACACGCCCTAACCTATTACTGCACGCATGTACACGTGGGTGGTTGTGAGTCAGACAGCGTGTACACACATGCAGTAATGGGTTAGGGCGTGTGGGCCTTTACACAAGAGGATTTTCAAAGAGTTGTTCAGCAGAGTTTTGGCAAAGAAGTGATATGAGTTGGCCTGATGCTAGGTAAGCATGTGTGGTGCAATTTAGGGTTATAACAGGTAGGATCCCCACTCTGTGGTAAACATAGTCTTATGACGATCCTCCTTGGCGATGTGGATCTGATGGTATCCTGAAAACCCATCTATAAAAGAATATACTTCTTGGCCTCCCTCATTATCCAGCACTTCGTCTGTGAAAGGTGTAGAGAAAGGATCATGTAGACAAGCATCATTCAGATTCCTGAGATCTACACAAATCCTGATCTCACTTGTCTTCTTATCTTGCACTACCATGGGGCTAATCCACTTCGACTCTTCGACAGCTTCAATAATCCCTACTTCCAACATTCTGTCGAGCTCAATCTTCACTTTTTCCTTATATTTCGGGTTCAATCTGTAGGGTCTTTGCTTGACTGGCTTCGTGTCTAGTTTCAAAAGTATTCTCATTTCTCCCATAAGTCCTTTGATTCCCTTCATATCAGTGAACTTTGTCAGGAACAAGTCCTGATACTCATGCAATAATTTTGTGATTTTGTCAATGGCAACAGCATCCTAGTAATCTCCGACATTGGCAAGCTTTGGTGTTTCCTTTGTCCCGATATTGACTTTTTTTATCTTTATCAGTTGTCCAATGAATGGTATTTGAAATCCTGGTCCTTCCACATCTCTTTGACCTTCTATTTCCATGATATTAACCTTCCTTGGGTCATTGTCCTCGTCGACATTAATGTTGTAGCAGGTCTGCAGTTTCTGGAGGGGCACAATCCATTCATCCTCTTATTGCTCCAAAAGGAGGCTAGATGCCTCCTCGAATAATTTTTGTCTCACCATCTATAGTTCTTGATCTATAGAAGAAAATTCACTGTCAAACAAAAAGGTGGTTATAAAATTTTGGATCATACCTTCCCATTCTGAAGTGACAAGGCACAACTCTGCTTGAAGGTACCAGTTAATCGGGTTGGTATCCAGCGTATTGACGAATCTGTGTACCCATTGTTCTCTAGGAATGTCACTCCAGGCCTCTTCACAGCTTCATACATGGTCCTTTGGGTAGCTTTGACCTGTGTACCGTGCTTCGCAACTTCCTACTTGTGCTAAAAACCACACTGTCATCAAGGTTCAACATTGTGTCTAGTCTGTAATATTGTTTTTATGTGTCCCACATCATCTTGCTGGTGTGGATTTCATGGCCTCATCCATTTCCAATAGCCTCTATTGTGTTGGTAAACTTGTCTCAAATTCTGATAAGAAGTTTTCTAAGGGGTTCAACCCATCAAATGTGGGTAGATTGCTCACTATTGTGCCAATACAACGAACTTCTCTCATTAGCCTAGCACATTTTCTTGTAGATACTTCGTACATCTGGTTTTGCCAATTCTCCAACACTTTTTCTGAGTTGGATGAACATGTAATGTCACTTTGCCAGCTCAGATTCTTGTCAGCTGTAGGGTTGATATAATCCTGTTGTCTGGTCATTAATTTGTAGATGTTTTCCAATTCAAATGCATGGTCCATTCTCTGATTGGTTATGTGTATCGTGGACCCTCATCTGGATCTAAAGGTGCAACGACCCTAAGGCCAACTTTCTCAAATGTCATGCATGTTTTCTTTAGATCAACAAGAGTGTAATTGTCAAAGGCCCAATCAATTCCTAATAATGCAGGGTAAGGGTAGCTATCATCAAAAATTTCAATTACCTCAAAATATGCAAAGGTTCTTACTCCATCGATGTCCACTGGGACATGCTCTAATCGTCCAAATGGACTGACATCTTGTTGATTAGCCATGCGAACCTGATAGGGGAATATATCAGCTTGGGTTTTCCCATCAATGCCTAAGTCTTCTTCATCATCACATTGACCTCTGACCCTAAGTCGAGGACCACATAGTTGATCTCATACTCTCCTATCTTAGCATTCAAGTTTAATTCTTTATTTGTCCTTCTCCTTTTTCCAATTTGGTGCACTTCTCTATTCAGTAAGGGGTCTATTTTTCCTAGTTCATATTGCTTGATCAAATATTGTAATTATTGTACAACACCTTTATCTTGAATCAACTTAACACAAGTGTACAAGAATTCCATGAGTTTTCTTACTTCTTTCCCTTCTGTTGGTGATTCAGACGGATCAAACGCCTGAGGCATGCCATATTTGTTGATTTCTAGTTGTCTCTTTGATGAAGAGGCTTGATCTCCTTTGAAATCTTTCCTTGCCTCCTCGAATATCTGTCTTTATTTCTTAGCATCGAACTTTGGGGTCTTTTCTGTAGCCTTCCTGACTCCATGGTCATTTTCAATCTTTCCTTGGGCTTCTCTGTCTTCTCCTGTAACATCGCCTCCTCGAGTAATAACAATGACTCTAGGGTCTTCTCCTCGAGGTTCAGCATATATATATTGTACTTGTGGTTTTTTGGGGGGTCCTTGTCCTTCCTGAAGCTTAGCCAGCATCATAGGGCATTCCTCTATGACATGCTCGAAGGAGTTACAGTAACTACAGGTTGTGCAGGGATTCTGACAATCCCTTGTTAAATGTCCTGGCTTCGTGCAATTGTAACATATTATTTGTCCTCGACCTCGACCCATACCTCCTCCTTGTCCTCATCCTCTATAGCCACCACGAGGAGTGAAATTTCCTCTCCCCAGAGAGTTGTACTATGGAGTGTTTCCCTCTTGTTGTACTTCACCTTGAATCTTGTATATGTCTCTTGAACTTTCATGCATGAGATCATAATCTCTACAATCCATATCATCATGCCCCACTGATTTAGAGAATGTACAATACAATTTTGTGGGTGTCTCTACATACTTCTGCATGTAGTAGCACTCACCTGGGCGATGCCTATTTCTGCATACATCGCACCAGGGTAGGTTAACTTGCTTTAAGGGGCTCGGTGCCCCTGATGTCAAGTACTCATGAAATAAGGGACAATGTTCCTTATCATGGCCTTCAGATCTACATATTACACACCAGATATCTTCCCTTTTGTCTTTTCCCTTATCTTGCTTCATATCCTCGACCTGTAAAGACAAACTAGTTAGCTAGATCATGATCTGGCTAATTCCTAAGCTAGATTCTCCCATTGGTGTTGACTCAAGCTTCATGGTGATCTCCAAAGCTTCCGCCTGAGATGCAATCTTCTGCTGCATCAGAGGGATCCTTATGTGTGGTAACAACGCAACGATGAACCATTCTTTGAAAGTTCATTGGGGATTTGGAAAGTTAATCGGCCTGTCAGGGTCTAGAATCTCTGGTCGAACTCCCAAACAGGTTTTGCTACCTTTTGTTTAATCTATTTTAGTCCTGTAATACATTGTGACTCTAACTTAGCTTTCTTAAAATATGCAATCAGTGCATTCTTGATCTCATTCAAGGATTTAGGTTGTGCCAGTCTTTGGACAAGTTTCATGTACCAGCTCAGTGCACAGTCCCTTAGCGTAGTGCTGAACTGGGTTCTCTTGATGGCTTCATCAATGATGCTTTTGATATTCCATACGGCCTCACATAGAAACCAATGTTGATCTAGATCTTCAGATCCATCTCCTCTAAATATAGGGTGTCTCATTTCATCTTCCATAGAGGTGACTAGGGTTCTTATCTAAGTATATGCTAAGCTAATAGTAATAGTACTCTGAGGACTCTGGTGGTTATGACTATCTGACTGCTAAGTATTATTGGGACAACAGGAGGATTAACGTTACTTACTTCAGTAGTTCGCATAGTTCCTAAGGTTTTTGGCTCACTTTTCCATAGTTATTCAGCTTCCCCTTCTTCTATTCTGGTGGGATCTGGATGCTTTTCGTCGGTTAGATCTACCTCTTCTCCACTATAAAAACCTTCGTCTACATAGTTTTTCTTAAAAAAATTCTCAAGGTGACCTAATTAGAATACTTTCCCACTACGTGTATGTCCTGATTCTGTGTTGCTGTCACTGTCTGAGATCTTGAACATTAGCCTTTTCAAGTCCGATCAATCTACTATATCTTCAATATGTGGTTTTCATGCAAGAGAATCTTGATTCTTAGCTTTAGGAAGTGAAAAAATTTTCCTCTAGGTCCCTTGAAAAAGTATCTCTCAGCTTGACTATATGATTATGTTCTGTCAACAACAAACTCAATGATATATCCTCCGATGGTACTATCAAACCAGTGATCTACTACTCTGGATACAACGTTGTCGACTCTCTTGACCTTCTAGATCAATGCTGGTGTCCAAACCATAGGGGGTCTAGATTTGATTTCAAACTGTGTGTCAGCTAACCTAGCCAACCACTCATGTAGCTCCTGATGGATTCCTCCAGAGAATATCTCGTGAATGTCGGTGAAGCTGTATCTTTGTAGCCAATCTTCAGTGCTTATTTTAGGGTTCTTGTTCTGGGCTTCAGCGAAGTCCTTCTCTTGATCCTCTACCCACTTCTGAATCTCTGTCTTCGAAGGGAACCACCTTGACATTCCCTTAAAAATATTCAAGTCCCGGCAATGAAACCATTTATTGGCACATGGGAAGACCCAGGGTTCAACTCCAAGAGTGCACCAACAAGCCCTAGCTACTGGCCCTTTCAGCAACACATGCGAAGCAGGTGCAGTCTCACCCAAAGTAGCTATGAGGGGCTTGTAGGAAAAATATGTCTACAACTAGGGGAATATCAAGTGGTCCTTACTACAACAACAACATAACATGCATCTACCATTCACTAGCTAGATCTATCCTTCACAGCTATAGATCTTATCTAATAAAATAGTTTTGATAACAATATAACAACAACAGAGCTCAAAGTGTCAATCACATAAACAAAAACAGATGTACATGGTTCACCCTCTCTCTAGGGCTACGTCCATAGACCTGTGCTTATGGTATATTAAGATAAATCTTACAGTTCTAATATATGCTCTTGGCTAGCAGATCCTCTCTTCTCCATCTCTATTCCTCTCTACCTTCCTATGAACCTAGCTGTATGACTTGATCTTCACACCCAAATGAAGATCTTACAATACCAGAAGGCTCTCTCTCTCAGCACTTCTCTCACCCTTAATACAATATTCTCCCAATGAAAAGTAATCGACACAAGGCTCAACCGGAGCACCGACCTGACCTAGATCCTCTCGAACTCTATTTATACATTACAATCTCTCACCGACAGCCTTAGGTCGAAACCTAGGTTTCAAAACCCTAGGTCAACTTGACCCATTCTTTCCTAGCTTCGCCAGCTTGTCTTTCCTTCTCCATATCGCGGTGCTCCAAGGCATCTGATGTTGGATTTTTCCACTGCCTGAGTCATCCTCGATCCATCTTCCTTGTTGATTTGTCATCCTCGATCTCCTCATCCAATAGCTTGCTTTTCTGCACTTCGCTCCATCTTCTCTGTTCTTTTTCTCACTTCGACCCAGTGACAATGACTATGTCTCCCGCGAAGCTCGTTTTTTACCTTTTCTTCCTCGTTCTTCACTTCCTTCCATAAATTAGGGCCAAAAACCACCCCTTCTCCTCTTACTATTGCTACTGCAGTGCCCACACCAACCTTGGTTCCCTCTAGCCCAGTAGCCTTCTCTTCAAATCCTTTGTTGTCTCCTTTTCCTCCTGCAAGCTCAGTTCCATCTTCCCCTATTCAAACTCCTTCTTCTCCTAGTTCTCCTCCACCTAATATCCCTATGTCAGGTGCTCATCCCCCTATAAACAGAATGGATTCCATAGTGGTTGCAAGGTATGCCCCTCTAGTCCTACCTCAACCAATGAATCCTCTCCCTACTGGAGATTATTTGAAGTATATGCCTAAATTCACCGGGGAGGAGGACATAACTGTTGAAGAACACCTTACTTCCATCTACAATTATGCAGACAACCTAAATGTTATCACTGAAATTTCGTCCGCACAGGGCGACAAGAACTCCGCGTCATCAGCACAGAAAAACAATCATTCATGGCACAAGGATTAGTTCCATAGCACAACAAAAGAGCCAAAACTATACAAAAATGGCTAAAAAATTAAAAAGCGCATTGCACCCACTGAGAACACGCGCATGCGTGC
>JASDQU010588491.1:18431-32121 GCA_032191745.1 Picea mariana
GATAAATCTTTATCTGAAGGTGTGCATGCGTCATCCACTAGGGGACTGCAGGCTTCCCCTTCGACGGGACGTCGTTCTAGCCGTTTCAACCCCGCAACTAAGCAACAAAGTAAGCATCGCGACGATCTAGCTAATGTGAACTAGATCCTGGCGATTTGGTTGATGTTGTGTTGTTTATATTATGAATCTGATCAGTTCTTTTATGTATGATAGATAGATATGTTGATTCTTAGTGCTCTACTTATGTTAAACATAAATGAATGTTAGATATAACTCAGTGATATGTGCCAAGTGGTTGAAGTGATGAATCTTTATTGTTACTACTTCGATCTATCTTTTGGTTTGCTCTGCGATGTTAATAAATCTAATGAACTAATGCACCTCATCTCCTGAGTGTTAATAGACTATTTTTCTAAGTGTTATTATCAAAGATATGTGTCCCAACTTGGTTATAGACACTTGTTTCCTGTAACCCCCCCTACTTCTACCTCGGGTGAGACTTCACCTGCTTCGCAGGTGTTTCCGAAAGGGCCGATAGTTAGGGTTTTGTTGGTGCATTGTTGAGCGTTGAACGCTGGGTCTACCCCTGTGCTAACACTTTATGACCCAAACCATTACAAGAATAACAATAGCCAATGAAATAATTTTGATACCTGATTGTGTGATTCCATCTTGATGGGAGAGTCTTCCTAATTTTGTCCTTGTGAGGAAGATTTGTCTTTTGTAGAACATATTGTTATTCCTTACTATTGTATTCAACCTTGATAAAAAAAATTGAGTGTATCAACATAACTCTTGGTTCTTTCTTCACTCGATTGTTTTGAAGAGGTTGTGGCTTCTTGATTAGTAGCTTCCTTCCTTTTACTGTAACCAATACTCGTCCTGTCAAATGGTGATCTTTGACATTTTAGGATTTCATTCAAGGTTTTAGAGATATTTTCAAATTTTATGTTGGTATGTGATCTTTTGAACTCYTTTCTTACATAAAYTATTTTTTATTCTAGACTGCTACATAAATCTTCCTTTTCCTTTAGATGGGMTTTTAAGACTTCTTCAATTCTCTTTGCCTCTTCTAMTTGAGTTTTTAAGCTGATGATGATCTTTTAAGTTTCATCAAAATTTTCTTTTATACCAAGCATTTCTTTTTTGTAATTCTTCAGTTGTTCATTTTGTAGCCAATTCTTGTTCCTCAGTTTCTCTAAGTCATTTAGAGAACTTATGAGCTCTCCTTCAATATCTACTTCAGCATCACTCTCAGGATCTTCTTCTTTTTTTGAGTCTGCATTTCCATTTTTAGGACATCGGTCTGTGTTTCTAAACCCACAAAGAGAATTTCTTCTATTTCACTATCACTATCATAAGACAACATGTTATCTTCATTGGTATATAGATTCTTATTTGGTCTATAAAACTTTCTCCTCTTTTCAGTCTTACCCATATTGTACCTTTTGAAGCTAGATTCTTCTTTTATAATGTTATTTCCATGAAACGTCTCGACTATTCATCCTCACATTTGAAGGGTGAATTAAAACCTAGTTTAGGACATTGTCAACAAAATCAATTCATAGTTGGAAATAGTTCATGGAAGTCTTTATTGTTGCTCATGAAGATTATGTTTATGATAAACTCTTTAATGAACTAACATAAATACATAGGCTCAGGAATGAATCTCAGAATGATTTATTTCAAAGAGTCATGCAGATGTACTGTAGGTTTCCTAGGAGTGACGAACCCTCAAGGCAAGAAATATCCGATTGGTTTTCATATATCGTCTCTATTTCTGAATGATCAAACCATCTTTTATTTACAAGATTTATACTTGATCATGAAATATAGGGGACTCGTAATATCTAACCAACACTCTGACATAGTTGTAGGGGATTCCTTATCAGAAATCTTAGACCCCTCAACCTCAGAGTGTGAACCATTTAACAATCCCCCTTACAAAAATCATGAACATATTATGGTCTATGATGAATCTCTTACCGAATTAGAAATCCCATCATTTTCAGAGTCTGAAGATTTTCATTTCCTTTATACAAATATGTTCAACGTTGATCACACACATGAGAAATCGCCTGCTTATCATACAATACACTCTTTGCATAACCCCTTTAGTGATGAAACATTGAATGATATACTATATCAAGAAGAGTGTTCAACCATGTTCAATCAAATACTCATCCTTAACAATATTTCATTAGGAATGCATCATTTTGAAAGTCCTTTGCAAATTGAATTTCCAGAACATGCTAAATCACAATCTCATTTCGACGACCCTATTTTTGATGACTATTTTCATGCTTTGAGATTGAATGGGAATTATAATCTATCATTCATCGATCCTATACAATCTGAAATTTCTGACATTAATACACATATGTTAACAACAGAAAATACGAAGTGTATAGAGCTTCACGATTTCTCGAATCTCCATGAATAAATCACGTCGAAGGTACAACCCATCACCACACGAAGCATAAGAAACATTGGACCAAACCAAGAAATGTCATTGCCTCAATATGCTCTAGAATTACATGATAATCCTCAGGGGAAGATTCATCATTCGCTCTTGGATTCTATTTTAATTCTCCAACACACTTCATGTGATTTCATTGATGTCATAGGAGAATATTTGGAGTCATATTTTGCTCAATGTTTCCATCCAACAATCAATTGTCGTTTATCCTCTTAGCATGTGGAGTATGTGAAATTTGGACCTAGGGAAATATACATCGGTAATGAAACCTGCAATATCAACCGATAGTTATCTTAGGTGCTCATTGTCTTATTTTGACCTCTGGGATGAACAACGCCACCCACTCCGAGACTCTATCAGAAGGTACATTGCACATAAATTTCACTTATGACTCTCATCAAGTATATCACTTGTTATAAAAATAGGATCGCGGAGCAATAAAATAAAACAAATGCAGAAATAAAACATAGAAGATATGCAATACAATAGAGACACAGATATATGTGATTCACCTAGTGTGGGATATGTCCACCAGAGAAATTTCCAGGTCCTTCCTTTTTATTATCCAGCAAAACGAGGGGATACAACCTACAACACACTTGTTGTAACTTCCTCTTCTTTCTCTCACAGTCCCCTCTCTCGAAATACAATAATCACACACATACACAACCACAATACAATTCCCTCATAAAAGAGGGTTCCCTTCTAGGGAAAAAATCCCTAAAATAACTTCTACCATCATATCTGTGACCTTATAATGAATGGTCAAGATTGACTACGAAATTACAATATTTTACAAGGCAAATTTTCCTTCAAGGGCTTTGCCCCCGGATCCCGCAAGGGGGGAAATCCCCCCCTACAACCCCCCGCATGGAGGGGTGTACAATATTCATGGGGTATAAACATGCTTGAAAACAAAGAACTCTAAATCAGGAATATAATCAGACTCCATAATCAACATCACTCTCTTTCGATCTCCTTCCAACAGTCATATAGTGATCATTGTAAATTTTATGACATAGTTGAATCTTGGTTGGAAAAATCCTACATATTCGCTTCTCCCATGAACAATAACATCGTCAAATTAAAATTGTTGAGTATGTATTTTCTTGAATCAATCCTTCTGATCCTTCATCCCTTACTACTTCATTTTCTACAATTAACCTTCAATGAATATATGATCACAGGTTTGGAGTTGTTTGATTGGCTCCAATGGCACTACGCTTACACCTAGATTTATTCCAGCTAGTATAGGGTAGGTTAGGAATAGGATTTGCATAGTTAACTTACTTTTTTTTTCCAACTTAGCTTAGATGTTTGCCTTTTTTTTTTCATTTAAATAATATAGATCTTAACTTGTCTATGTTTCTTCAATAAATACCACTAGTTGTTGATTAGTTTAGTTTGCAGCTTGAGATGGTTTCTTTAGTTTAGAGTTCTTGTCATTAAAGATTTCTTCTTTTCATTTGATTTATTTGTTTTCTTTGACTAAAAGATTGTATTAATATCGGTTTTCCTCCATCGTCATGAGGAAACCATGTGCAAGAATTCTCTGAGAAGTTTAATCACAAAATTCACTTGTTTCAGCAGTGTTACTCTAACGTTGAGAGTTAAACAATCGGTTATCCTAGGATGCTGAAAAGAATACATGTTAAGTAATACTTGACAAATGGAACAAGACATAAATAAATTTAATGGGATTTCATCGACTGTTCACAACCTTACCAAGGATGGTGTCTATTGAGCATAATTCACGAAAGTGTTTATTGCTCTATGATGGAGGGTATGTTTGATACTCAATGGTGCACTTATCCTTTTTCCAGTCTTAAAGTCTATTTTAAATCATGGGGAAAACTAATATTGTACTTTGCATCTATCATATGCCTTGAGGAACAAAATATCAAGTTTTAGTCTCCCTATGATCTATCTCAAGTGAAATCTAATCTCAAGGATACTGGTGAATAAAATGACTCTCAAACACACGTCTTTAGGAAAGAAATGGTAATCATCACAGACGCAGTCATTTTCTTCCCAAAGGGAAGAATTGCAAATAGATTTTGATCATGGAAAGATATATCCACTTGAAAGGAAGGATGAGAGTTGAAGACAACACATATATTCAAAGGATTTGGATTGATTATTCACAATTGAAACTTTGGAGCATAAGTGTTGGGGGTGGAAGAAGTGGAGAAGAAGTGAATATCTCACAAGGCCAAAGCAAATAAATCTGATGGACAACAAAGAAAAATCCTAGCCAACCCTTTCATACTGAAGCACAAGACTACACAATGGAACTAAAAAAAATCTTCAGTAAATCATGATGAGAGGTGTAATTCTCAATCGGTGCTAGCACTAAAACCCATCTGAATGAAGTGTTTCGCGTAATATTAGATTTCATGTGAACTAATCATTTCAAGAAGATGCAAACTCCTAGCTAGTCGGAATGCATGAATATCCTTGAATCTGTTGAAAACACTATCATCCAATATCTCTTATCATTTTACATTCTTTACCAATTGCATGCATTTAATTTTCTTTTCATCAAACTTTCATTTTTCAGTTGCAACAAAGAATTGGACAGAGTTCATCTCTAACCTTGAATACGTCATATCTTCTCTCTCTTTATTTACCATCTTTTCCTTTGAAAGAAGTTAATTTATTAAAAAAAAAATTCATATGATCTTTGGTTATATTTGAATGACACACAGACCTCTCATCTTTGTTTATCCTCTCACAAGAAACTGTTTTGCACTAGCAGGAAGGAATCAACTTGCATCTCTTTCCTAGCTCATGAGAGGAATTAAGGGGTCTATGTTTGAACATGAATCAAAAATATCAGGGGATGTTGTGACAACATTTAAACCATGACTAAGCATAGTGATTAATCAATGGTAATCCTTTTACATTGGTTGGTGAACAGATCCTATGTAATGGAGGAACCATCCACACACTATGTATATGCTTGAGTGAAGGGTGAAGTATCAAAGTCTAAAGGATGAAAAAAAAAGTGACATATTTATGTAGCCACGTGCAGAAAATATTCAAATAAATATCAATAACTAGCAGTCATCCCCTATTAGGGTAAAATTCCATCGCTTTCCCCATCCACTGAATGCTAAGCATGCACTAAATAAATCGGGAAGGAATGGAAAGGAAATATTTACCAGAATAGGGGACATGTAGATATTTCCATTGGGGATATGGATGCTTTATGGAAGTGGAGAAAGGTATGTGACACCATGGTGACTCCATTGGGGATATGGATGCTCCCGAGCAATGGATAAACACCTGTGAGATATCTATATACGTACCTAGTGAAAAATATTTTTATCCCAAACCTATATCAGCCCCACGACAGAGATACCAACCCAAATCGTCGACACAATTTAAGGAAATAAATCTCATCATGATTCATCCTCCATCTACAATGGAAGAACTCCACTAGCTGATATGCAATCATCACCAGTGATCCCACCACGATGGAATCTTTTAGGTAACACTTGCACATTATTTCCAGAATTTTTGATCTTAAAAGTAATTATATGACCTTCTACATTTTATGCTTATCATTTAGGAAAGACTAGCTGATATTCTGGCTTCGCCCAGTGTATCTCCATTTGTTGCGCATGCACAACAACCTCCCAATTTTCTTGTCTTAGCATCTCTCCAAGACAAGAAATTGCCCCCCCATTCAATTCTTCCTACTAGGACCCTCGTCCTCTTTCTATCATGCAAACAACTAATCCCGAGTTCTCCTCACACCACCTTGCCTTATCATTTCCATTTCCTCCTCATATCACTTCGACTTGTTGATTGACACTTCAATGAGTTCCCTCTCCTTTCACTAATACATATTATACCAACAAACTCATCCTTCTTCCACCTTCACATTGACATCCCATTTATTCCTTCGCCTATACATAGACCACCTTCCTTTGAAGTTGGTTTATGAATCATCACACTTCCGCTAAACCTCATTATACGCATTCTTATCACCGATGAAGTGCGCATGATCAATGTTGACACATCAGTATTGTCCATGTGATTATCTTCGTCGCGTGCCCACCTTTCACCAAATTTCTTCAATGCATTGCATATTGGCAACACTCCCTCCCTTTTTCTTTGTTACAGTGCTTATCGACAAGGTTCACCTCTTCGTCCCTAACATGCTACTTGTTGACAAGTTTCCCTCTCCTATTGCAAATGCATCAGCAGAAGGATTTCAACCCCTCATTGTTGTTGAGTGCATCGATGGCGACCCTCTCCCTCTCGCCAACATTGACCAGGTCAATGTGGCCCACTTTCACACTAATTCTTATCTCGTCCCCCTCCCAGCTTAGATCCTTATCTCTAAGCTATCAATCGATCTCCTATCATGTTCGGCGACTAATATCTTTGCACCTAAGTGGATAATTGATAACTAATACCAACCACACCTAACCTGCTTCATGACCGCATTCATAATCAAGTTTTTTTGTGTCGCCAGTAGCTCACATTCACTTACCACATCAACCTTTTTTATTTGTACCTCTTGATTTTGTGACTAACCATGAGCATGAAAGTGTTGTATATCATCAGATAGGTTAACTGAAGCATATGTATGTCTTGTGTTATCTTGGAAATGCATATTGAAGGAAAATCGGTCACCTCTACTCTGAAACCGTGTTAATCACCTCAAATGTCAATTGGTAGTTTATAATTCTATGTTATTGACACATCACCTTAGCGTCAATGGATGAAATAAGAGCCTATATAGAATTGATGACACAGGAACTTATGGAATCGAATTCTGGTGAAGCAAGATCAAGGATTGGATCCAAACTTTCATTTAAAAATGTCCTTGCTCACAATTTTTGGTACTGGAAAGAGTGCATTTGTCACTCCTTAAATAAGTTAGTTGTATGGATTACGCAATTAATATTCCAACGTAATTGATGGAATCAAAATATGATGTCCATAAGTGTCAAAATGATCGCCAAGGATTTCCCGCCAAGCAAGCCTCGCCAACTGTGGCCATAATTAAGCATGGATCCATTAAAATTCCTAAATAACATTTTTAGTTATCTTGATAGAAGCGTCTCTCTGTGATCTCTACATTGCAAAATATGACACCTCAATCGGAAGTCATATGAGAAATCTATGGGATTTCGAACTCAAGCTCTCATTGTCTCTTTCCAGTATTACACTTAGAAATTTTTCCAACTTTGCTTTCCCAAGAAGAAGAAGTTCCCTTCAACTCCTCCTAAGCAATTCGAAAGAGTTCCTTTCAACTCCTCTAAAATTTCGGAGGAGTTCCCATCAATTCCTCTGATGCAAAGTGGAGGATTTAGTTCAAACTCCTCTGATACAAAGTGGAGGAGTTAGTTCAAACTCTTTTGATACATATCGGAGAAGTTAGTTCAAACTCCTCTGATACATATCAAAGTTAGTTCAAACTCCTCCAATAGATATCGGAGGAGTTGTTTCAAACTCCTCTGATGGAAAATCAGAGGATTTAGTTCAAACTTCTATGATGACAAGTCATAGGATTTAGTATTAACTCCTCTCATGGAAAGTCGGAGGAGTTAGTATTAACTCCTCCAAAATCTAAAAAAATGTCTTTCTTAAAACGACCATAACGTTTGACTCGGATGTACGTTTCGCACATTCTTTATACCGTTGGAAAGGTATTTTTGATATCTACAATTTAATGTTTAAATTATTTGAGAAATTCATAACCTATGGTGTACTTGTTTTTGTATTAATATATGACACCTTGTTAACAGTCCTGGAGAACAACACACCTCAACCGCGAGCATATGAATCATGAATCGAAATCAAGGAAGTTTATATGAAGTCTCGGTTACTTATATTTCAGTTTTATGGGTTAAAATGTCTATTTTAATAAGTATCTCTCTGATACCACTCATCTACAATGGTGCTAGTTACTGATGTCGATATGAGGATGCATTCAACATCCTTACAGTGTGATCTACATCCAAGGACAATAGAGCATTAAGGACAACATCAATTGTCACAGCAGTAGGAAGTAGTGAAAGGAATATGAATCAAATGGTTGAAGAGGAGTCATGAACCCCATGATGATCGATTATCAAACTTGGACAACCAATATGTTTTGATGTCTAAACTAGTCATTACGGTGGGTGAGAAGCAGTATAGCCAAAATCCATGATGGCCCACCCATTCTAGAGGACAAATTTGAAATCTAATTGTTGTCTTTGTTACTCATCATTACAAAGGGAAAAATACAAATGTTGGAAGGCGAAAGGTCATGAGGGAAGGCGGAAGGACAAGGGTCACATTGAACCTCATTAAATACTAAAATTGTACCCAAAGAAGGGGCTTTTGGATCTTCAAACATTGTACACTTCTAAACTATTTTAAGAATATAGTGTCAACTAAAATTGGAGAGATTTCCTTAGAGTTTTCATGTACCATTGTTGAAACTCTTAATACGGAGAAGCCCTCAAGGCCAACTTTTGACAGAGAGAAGGACTCGCATCTGTGGCAATTTTACTGTGAACTATTTCAAGTAGAATGTTTGTTGTTCACATGGGTTGTAAGAGCATGTTTGTTTATGGACTATTTTGACGCAATATATGTTTTCTTGCATTTTTGTTACTCTTTCTTATATTACATGTCCTGAGTGAATGAGATGCCAATGTATGTGATATAGTGACTTAGACTATTCTGGTTATAGATTCATGTGCATGTGTTATATGATTTTATTTTGTCATTTCAGCTATCTGGGTGAAGTTATTGGTAGAGTTAGTTTCATGTCACGATTCATTTACTTACGTTAATTCACTCCTATCTTGAATAGGGTAGATTAGAATTAGATTAGATTCATGCATTTACATAGTCTTCATATACATATTCTATCTGCATAACCATCCATCACTCACCTTTATCAATAGACCGAGTTGCAACCGGTAAAACCAAACCAACAATGGTTGTCGGCCAGAATGCAGATGGGTGCCCTATTCCAAACAGTGACAGGTCTAATTGGGACTTCTTACCAGGGACAACTCCTTACTGTTGTTGGGATAATTTGGACCCATCAACATGAAATTTATAAGTAAAGAGTCTTATTTATCCACATTTAAAGCATTTGAAGGGAAGCTCACCTTTGTATTTGCATGTCCCCCTCTTGATTTTTCTGGCAAAGTTAGCTTATTCCTCATCTAATTCGTTGTCTGAGTTGTCACATGTTTTGTATTATGTTGTCTTTGTCTTATTTGATGCTTTGAAAGTTGCTTCCTTCCTTGTTGTTTTTTCTTGCTTATCCTTTTATATTCTCATTTTGTATGCAATGAGAATTCCATGTAATTCATCCATTGTCAAATTGTCTAGGCCCTTCATTTCCTCAATGGCATATATCTTGGGATTGAATCTTGAGGGAGGTGGAAAATCCTTTGATGGTGTTGATAATATTATCTATTCAAAGAAAGTATTATGCAATACTCTCCTCTTCTTTCATCTCAAGGGTCTCAAATTCTCCTCTATAGGTTTGTAATTTTTCCTTCTTGACTTTGTCATCTCTTTCATAAATTTTATGTAATTTGTCCCATATCTCTTTTGTTGAGGCACAATACACGACTTTGATAAACATTTATTCTTCTAGACCACACAGAATTTCATTCTTGGCTTTAGATTTATTGTCATTGAGTTTTATAGCAGTTGGAAGTACAAGTGGTGTTGTTGGAACCGTGTATCCATTCTCAACTGCACTCAAAACTTCAAATCCAAGAGACATCGGATAGGTTTTCATTCTTATGCTCTAGAATACATAATTTGATCCATCAAAAAATGGATCTATGTTTGTAGAAAAACCTTCCTTGTCCATGTGTGTTGTAGGGATTCACCTTGCAATGGTTAGACTGATTCTGAAGGAACTTGCTCTGATACCAATTGTTGGAACACTTGCTTATACTGAGAGAGGGGTGAATTAGTATAAGACTACTTTTTATTTTCTTACAATATTTACCAATTTGTTACTTCACTAATTATAAGAAGTCAATGAGAAATGCATATACAAGAATATAATGAGAAATGCACATACACGCATATTATTCATTGTCCACAAATATTTAACGTGGAAACCCAAATGGGAGAAAACTGCAGAAACAATTATTTATAAAATCTTGTAGGCACCAACCTATTGTTACAATTATTGCAAGTACCAACCTATAGTAGACACCAAACTCCTCTCTTGAGCACCAACTAAGAAATAATGTTAGCATGCACCAACCTTTAGGAGACACCAATCCCCTTGACTAAGCACCAACTCAGTTCTTCCTGTAGGCACCAACCTACAACTATTATATTCACAAGCACCCACTTGCAGGGGACACCAATCCCCTTAGTTGAGAACCAAGTCAGCAAAGCCTGTAGATATCAAATTTACCTGAAACATCAAACTCCTCAAGTTGTTAACAATACCATATTATATCTTTCCTTCAAGCCTTCACTTACACAAGTTTGTTGCTATGTCTCTGTTGTTACCATTCTCAATCTGCATAGTTCCAGAAGTTCTATTTCCTAGCCACCCTTACATTATCTTCCTTTAATTCTCTATCATCCTCGTACCTCAAAGTCTCAAAGCTTCTCTTCACACGATCCACACTTACTCGCACTTCTCACTCTTCCATACTTTCTCCATTATTATACACACTTGAATTGGATTCAAGTATCGCTAGTTATACAAAACATACACCCAACGATTTTCCCACATATCAAAAATAATGTTTCCATTAGGTCGGCTCCATATCCCTTTGAATCTACAAAAAGATCCTTCGAACCTGATCTTCAATTACCTTTCATCGCATTCCATCTGCTTCTCTAGACAAAGTATGAATCGTGACACTCAGCAACCATTAGATCATATTAAGGTTCAATCTCAATTGTTGATCTATTTCATTATCCACCAATACACCTTTAGTGCTCAGCAGTCATCGAATCATCTTCTCAATTAAATCTCACATGTTGATCTTGTTCCTCGATCATTAGTGCACACAACATAGCTTCAATGTTCATCAATTGTTTGATCATACCTGATTAGATCACAACCATCAATTTGATTCCTTGACCATCTCAACATGTAACACATCCTTGACACATGGTCGTCATTCGATCTAGACCTCGAATTTTTCTTGATCATTGATCCAGTTCACACTTAGCCCAATCATTTATTTCACAGCCACCATCTGATCAGATCTCTGATTAGCCTCAATTGTCGATCTGTTATCTTAATGATTTCATCATGGGTCTAAAGCATATATTTTCATACCTCTACAACCTCCAAAATGCACCTTTGTGTTCCACCGCACTCATTTTTCAGTTATAGTTAGATGCATTTCCAATCATTTCTTCACAAGTCTAAGGTATATCTTTTCATACTTTTGTGGCCTCCAGAATGCACCTTCACATTCTACCGCACTCATTTTGCACCTATACTTAGACGCATTTCCAATCATTTCTCTACAGGTCTAAGGCATATTTTTTCATACTTCTGCAGTCTCTAGAATTCACCTTCGTGTTTCGCTACACTCACTTTGCACCCATACTTAGAAACTTTTCTAAGTATTTCACTGTGAGTCTACGAGACATCATGAGTTGTCATATCTCTCACCTTCTGGGTCATTCGATCTTTGACAAGTGGTCACCACCTAGTTTTTTCGATTGATTCCTCATACTTAGAAAATTTTTGACATATGATTGTGGGTTTAAGCCTTTTCCCGGTTCACTTGTCTATCTCTACGACCTCATATGTCCAACCGATTGTTCTTGGTACTTAGTCATTTCTTTGAAATCTCTTGGTATTGTTGATGTCTGAATTGGTTAAGATTGAAACAGCAACCTCACGAGGATATAAATCCCCCATGCGTTTTTATAGAGGTGGTACTCCTCTATATATTCTTTAAATATTTATCTTTGAATCTTGGGACAATAACATGAAAAATAAGAGAGTGCTAACTAGAAAACTCCAAATCTTTATGAATCAAATAAATTAAAAATATTGTTGACTAAAAATAATATACATGCATCAAAGAATCCCTGAGAAAGGGACCAGGAATCTTCACTCATAAAATATGATATTTGAAGAAATATTATACATGAATAAAAATTATAGAAAGCATAACATAAATCTCACATCCATCACAGAATTCAATTATTTTCAATCACATTCAAGGAAGGGTAGATAAAGGCCCACATATGAGAGAAATTTAAAAGAGTCTCTTCATTGAAAATAAAATAGAATATGATAGGAAAAATTTAAATATCCAATGCTCAAAACTCAAAGTTCAAAAGATATTATTAAATTTTATCCCCGAAGTGGTTCTTTGGTATTTTTTCGAAAAACAGTATAGTCTTTTATAGTCTTAAAATGTGTTGTCCAAAGTTGGATTGGGATTGGCTCTCACGGACCATAAAATAAAGATAGAAACAGGAACAGGGCTGAACCTGAAAGGAAGACAAAGAGAAAAGGGTTAGAAAATCGGTTATGTTTTCTTGGGAGAGATAAAACACAACTGGATGATTTCTAAATAGGAAGAGAAAAGAATTGGGAACAATGTGATTTGTATTACTCATTTTGATGGAATCTCTTTTGGTTATTGTGTGGCCGATGTTGCTCTTATATTCTCTTTGTTGGCAGTTTCATGACCGGTACCAACCACTTTTGTTTGATCATCTTCGGTAACTTTGATTAAAGCTAAATTTAACAAATTCTCAATGTATTTGTCCATAGGAGGAATGGTTATCTCTTGTTTAACTCTTATGTCAAATAATGTACTTTCAAATTCTCTAAAATCAATTGAAACTTGTTGCAATGTAACTTCAATGTCTTCATTTTTATTTACATATTCTACAAGCCAACTTTCAATTTATTGCTCTGTGTATTTTGGAAATTCTAGAAGGAGGTATGTCGATGAGATCTAACTCTAAATGAGATTTTCCTTGAATTCTGTTGTTTTTCGAATTAACTCTTTCATAAATTATTTTTTTGGAACTTTTATCAAATAGGGCATTATGCACAGTAAAGGATTCCTCCTCTTAAAAGACTTCTTCTTGAATTGCAAGTTCAACTGCAACTTCCTTGCTTTCTTGCAATCTTTGCTCATCATCGGGAAATTATATATTATTGATGTCAATTTCCAAGTCCATATCTTCAAGGATAATCTCGTTCTCAAGTACGTGTTTTTCTACCTC
>JASDQU010588491.1:44779-75074 GCA_032191745.1 Picea mariana
ATTGTTGTTGGTGGTAACCTTAGTGGCCTATCTTTCTAGGTTCTTACACGAGGTGATTGTGAAGGGGAAATTCTTCACGATACCTGGAATTGACGTTGACCAAACTCACTCAGGCTCCTTGGAGGGTATACCCACGATTGTGTGTGGGACCTTGCACTAGGGTGTAAGTCTGTTAAGCAGGTCGTCAGCGTAACTTTTCCACCCTAGCCCAGCCCCTTCTCGTCTCATTGTTGCGACGTTGGATTTCATCACCAACTAGTGACTTCAGAATTAGAAGGTCTTGTTTGCTTGGTGTTGCTTCCTAGATTTTGTTTACTAGCGCGTGTTGTTTGTTTCTCAAAGTTGACCATAAGATTTTCTTGATGAAGTTTTTCACTCGTTTATAATATCTCCTCCACGTCATTCACATAGAATGCAGGGTTTATCTCCATAGCATCTGGAAGATTCTCAACCCTTGCCTACAAGTACACCTGAGGGCTCTCCTCAGCAAGGTGAGGTCACAGTCGTCACCACGCCACAAGTGGAACGCACTGACTCTCTAGAACATTTTCAAATTACAAATACTCGAGAGGACTTTCGACTTCACCATGATTCTGAGCGACCGTTTATGCGACTGAATTCTTCTAGAGACTTAGTTGTTACGTCTTCTAGATCACCAATTGGACCCTTTCCAGGCATAGAAGGCAAAGGTCTTTTTTGGTCTACAGGTGTTTTCCGACGGGACCTTTTTGGTCCAGGCTCACCTGTGATTTCCAAGATCAACCCACCTGTGATTTCCGAAATCTCTATCCCAGAGACAATACCGTTTACCATGGCCTATCACTTTACCGTCCCTACCGAAATGGCCCATCTCACAGATACTACGAGTTTTCCAACCGGGTTTACTGCGGTTAGTCTTTCTCCCATCAACACACCGCAGACACCCAATGTCACTCCGACACTACCACCCAAGTACCATGCGTTGAATTCTTCCATTCACACTCCTACGCAAACACCATCCGGCTCTCCTGGTGGTCCTTCTTCTTCTGGGCACTCTCTTCTCGGTTTTATTACGACACTCCCTCAATTTCTTTTTGGAGGACCTTCTTCGTCTTTTATTGGCAGTCTTTATCCTAGTGTCACTATTCCTTCATTCACACCAAATTACCAAATTCCGGTTGGTGGACATTTTCACCAAGGTGGTATGACTCAACCCCCTCTCTGCGGGCAAATTCCTTTTGGAATGCAAATCCCAATTGGAACACAACCTCCAATTTCCACATTTCCCCCAATTGGAACACCACCTTCGATGGGAGGACCGACCCCACCTTATGGGCCAAACATTCCTTCGTCCTTGGCCCAGTATTGGAATCATTTGATACAACATCCTCCTCAATCGACTGGGGGGCAGCAGTTTCCAACTGCGTCAGTAATACCCCCTAGTATGGGCCAACCATATCCAGGTTCGTTCAATCCCATTTGGGGGGTGAATGCTCAAAATCAAGCCCCTGTTCGAGGATATAATCCTATGAGCTACTATCCTCTCCAACCACCACCGAATCTGCCTGGGTCTTCACATTATATGCAGACTGCTTATGGTCCTACTGGTTTGCCGACAGGGCTTCCTCCTCAAAGCCACCAGTACCCGCACGTGAATCGACAGTTACCCTTTATAGCCACTTTGGATCTTCCAAATTTGTCAAGGATTTTAAATGATCCAATTCGTCACTCTCCCCAATGGCCTGCTATACCCGCCAAGCTACCATCGTACATTCCCAAATTTGACGGCAAAGCGGGAGAGGACCCAAACAATCATGTTATGAATTTTCACCTATGGTGTTCATCCAACTCGTTGATGGATGACTCTATTCGTTTACGTATTTTTCAACGAACCCTCACAGGTTCTGCTGCGAAGTGGTATATACAATTGCCACGAGGTTTCTTCTCTGACTTCAACACCCTATCCATGGCTTTCCTCACACACTGCCAGTTACCGATTCGTTATGACACAGGGACCGAGATTTTGACTTCTTTCAAACAGAACAAGGTCACTCATATATCCGATCACATTCATGAGTGGTGATGGCGATGACGTCTTATTAAACTCGAACTCCCTGATCATTTGTTGGTAGAATGGTTTACCAAATCGTTTGTGAACGACATCGGTCATGAAATTGCCATGGGTCGACTGGTCACAAAAGAACAGGTAATAAGTCATGCTCAATATCTTGACCTTGTTTATTCGCAAACGGGAACCCTTTACGATTTACTACCTGACTTACCTCGTCCTTCCACTTCCACAACTTCAACTACTTCAGCTGCCTCACATGTAGCTGACAGTGTGATTGGCACTTTCTAGGCCCAACCACACTTCGCCTCAAGCACAAACCCCAAAACTGCTTCTTCTAATGTTCAAAATGCTCTGTCTCCTGCCCCTCCCGCCGGCAAGACTTCTGAGGTAAATGTAGTTCAATCTACCCCAGCCAATAAAAACAAATCTAAAAAGGGGAGAGGTAAGAATAAGGAGGACAAAAATACTTCTCAAGCAGAGCGAACCAAAACTACACCTGTTGAAGATCGGGATAAGCGCAAACCTCGATACCCTTGTCTTATATGTGGTGATGATCACTACATGAAGGATTTTCCACGATGTGTCGAGGTCATGAAGTTCCTTCAAGGAGCTCCAAAACCACCTGCACCAGTCATTTTGTCCCAACCCTTCCCGTCTCAACAACAGGCTCAGTTGGTCATTCATGACCAACCCTCATCTTCTACTACATCCTATGTTTTGATGTGTACTAGCGATTCTAAGCAGAGCGACGTTGCACTCACTACTTGAGACAAAGATTATTCTCCCTTTAAAGAGAAGGTTGATGATCTACCGCCTTCCTCGGTACAACCCTCTCCCGTGACTCCACCTACCAACGGTCCTCTTCATCTCGAACGACCGAGCCTCGACACAATTGTGTGACCCCCCCCAAAGGGTGTCGTTTGGAAATCGTCTTTCAATCCTCATGCTTATGCGGCCCAGAACTACAACATTGTTGAAGATCTGGCCCAAGCACCTTCTGCGATGTCAGCCCTCGAAGTCCTTCAAAGTTATCCCACGCAACAGAAGGCACTGTTGAAAGCTATCAATGGAATCGACCCAACGGATACGAATTTAATAATCTTTGAATTGGAAGACCACATTCCAAGGTCACCCCCTCAACTCACGTTTCAGATCCAATTGATTGTCTCTGACAAAAACATTTGTCGAATAGTTATCGATGAGGGTGCCTCGACATGTGTCATGTCTCTTGCTTGCTGGAAAGCTATTGGCTCTCCTTCTTTGAATGAATCCCAGAATACTCTTAAAGCCTTCAAAGGCTCCAGTTTTAAGCCCTACGGTGTTCTTCCTTCGTTGCCCATCACATTAGAAGGAAAAATGGTCCAAGTTGAAGTGGAAGTATTTGATGATCCCCTTGATTATAATCTTCTGCTTGGCCGCAGCTGGATCGATTCCATGCGCGCAGTTGTGTCGACCCTTTTCTGTGTGGTACGTTTCCCACATCAAGGTAAGGTTGTCACTGTTGACCAACTAGCCTTCTTCAATTCCTATACCTGTACTGGAAACGTATCATTTATCGCTAAAACCCCACCGGGTTATGAGAACGTCGGTGTAGGCCTTCTCAAGGATTCTTCGTTGGGTACTTTCCCCATTCCACCGCCCGATGTTCCATGCTCGTCTGTTGCTTCCATAAACATGATCTCCACCTTGCCTCATGACCTTCCTGTGTCTCATGACCCCTAGATAGTACCTGACCCTAGAGATCATCTTCGTTACGGCGACGCAATGCCATTAAGTCCGGTCGAATCCGCCTATCAGGCCATTCAATCGACAACACCTCCTACCCCCTCTCTTGATGAGTTGTCTCCTGGTCCTTTTCGTGTCATTTTTCCCACAGATGAGATGATCATGTCTGTCATGGAGGACACCCCTTGGGACGATGGACCTCATCGTTCCATCCTCTTTCTGAAGCAACATACCATTGAGAACTATCAATAGATCTCGACCCCGTCAACTGTTGTTGTCATTTCCACCATTCCCGAGTCTGCACATGATGTGTTTTCCGAAGGGAACTTAAGCAATATCTCACCCACTATTCCCCTTGATATATCCATCAAACCTGGGATTGTCGAAAATGTCCATATTGGAGCTTCATGTTCTTCTGACGAAGTCGTCACCTATACGTCCCTTTCTAAAGAGTTTCATGATATCTTCGCATGGAGATACGAAGACATGTCGGGTATCAACCCTGAGATTGTGATACATGAGATAAAGACATACCCCGATGCTAAACCCATTCGGCAACGCCTTCATCCAGTTCACCCACGTAAAGCAGCTGTTATCAAGCTTGAAGTCGAAAAACTTCTTAAAGCCGGCTTTATTTATCCGATGGCTCTCACAGACTGGGTTTCCAATCTTGTCCCGATTGACAAGAAACAAGGCACCATCCGTGTATGCATTGATTATAGGGATATCAACAAAGCTTGTCCCAAAGACAACTTTCCTACCCCCTTCATCGATCAGATTGTCCACGATTGCGCTGGAAGTGAAATCTTCTTGCTAATGGATGGTTTCTCCAGGTATAATCAAATAAACATTGTTCCTGAGGATTAACATAAGACTAATTTTATTTTTCCTTGGGGTACTTTTGCCTATCGGAAACTTCCTTTCGGTCTCAAGAACGTTGATGCAACTTTTCAACACGCTATGTCTTATGCTTTCCATGATATCAAGCACATTGTTCAACCATATTTGGATGATTTACCCGCTCACTCAATGCACCGAGTTGATCACCCAAAACACCTCTGAGCCAGTTTCGTCCGCTGTCGGTTCTACCGTATACGTTTAAATCCTCATAAGTGTGTTTTCTGCGTGGAATCCGATCGACTTCTAGGTTTTATCGTTTCGTGTCAAGGGATCCGCGTCGATCCTTTAAAGGTTGAGGCGATCCTTAATCTCCCTCCTCCTTCTACACTTCGCCAGTTGCAAAGTTTGCAAGGGAAGGAAAACTTTCTTCGTCGTTTTATTCCAAATTATGCCGAGATAACTCGTGTATTTACACGGCTATTAAAAAAGGGTTCAGAGTTCGTCTGGGATGCCATTTCCCACAATGCTTTCGCAGCTTTGAAATTGTCCCTAACGCGTGCTCCACTTCTCTTTCCCCATGATTACAGTCATGATTATTTCCTTTATCTTGCTGCCTCGGATTACACCATTGGTATGGTTCTCGTCCAAGAGGATGATGCTAATGACGAACATGTTATTTACTACTTGAGTCAAAGTCTAACGCCTACTGAAATCAAGTATTTACCTGTCAAAAAACTGGCCTTGGCTGCCGTCCAAGCTGTCCAACGCTTCCGACACTATATCCTCTCGTACAAGACTACAGTGATTTCTCATTGCAATCCTATGCAACACATTCTTACCTGTCAATTGCTAGGGGGGAAATACTCCAAATGGATTGTGATTCTCCGGGAGTTTGACTTGGAATTCGAATGCGTCGAGTCCAAGAAGTCCTTAGTTTTTGCTGAGTTGATATGCGACTTTCCCCATACTAAAATGGAAACAGTAGCAACGGATTCATTACCTGATGAATCTCTTTTCCTTATTAGCACTGATGATCTTTGGTATGGGGATATCATTATATATCTCCAAACCCATACTTTCCGACCAACTTTGTCTAGTACTGACCGATGTCGCATACGCTATCAAGCTCGTCAATACATTATCCTTGGGGATACTCTTTATCGTCGGGGGATTGACTCCGTTTTTTTACGAAGCCGAGAAAGCTCTGAATGACTGCCATTCTGGAGCATGTGGTGGTCATATGTCTGGGTATGCTACTGCCCAGAATATCTTATGAGCAGGGTATTTTTGGCCTTCTTTGTTTAACGACTGCATAATCACCGTTCAGAAATGCCATGCTTGCTAGACCTATAATCAGAAGATACACTCACATCCTGCTCCTCTTCACCCTATGGTCTCAGTTGGTCCCTTTGCGAAATGGGGCATTGATTTCATGACATGTCACCCTCACTCAGTCGGGGGGCATGGTTACATTATTGTAGCCATCGATTACTTTACAAAATGGGCCGAGGCGATGCCGACATTTGACAACACTGGAAGACCACAACATTATTCATTTTTAATCACATCATAGCTCGTTTTGGTGTTCCCCAAGCTATCATCACTGATCACAGTAACCACTTCATAAACTTCATGATGTTCGAGCTTACTAAAAAGTTGGGTCTTCGCCATGATAACTCAACGCCCTATTACCCACAAGCCAGTGGCCAAGTCAAAGCAATTAACAAATTTCTCATAACTATGCTCCGACGAATGATAGGGATTCACAAAACAAGTTGGCACACAATGTTGTTTTCGGCATTGTGGGCTTACCGGACATCCATCAAATCTACGACTGGGTTTACACCTTTCCGGTTAGTCTATGGTTTGGAATCTATTCTCCCGATTGAATGCGAGATACCCTCTTTAAAACTAGTTGTTGAACTCCTACCAAACACTTATGTTGAGGAAGAACGTCTATTGTATCTTATGCGATTAGATGAAACTCGACGCGATGTTACCCTAGTTATAGAAGCTCAGAAGAAATGTGCCAAGGCCCAATACGACAAACATGTCAAGCCTCGTGTTTTCTCCGAAGGAGATCTCGTTCTCCTCTATGATCAAGATCGAGATATGCTAGGAGCTAGAAAATTCGAAGCCATGTGGCGAGGTCCTTATATCGTTTGAGGAGTTTTGGAAAAAGGAGCTTATGAGTTAGTAGATTATGATGGTATCCCTTTGAATGAACCCAGGAATGGATTGTACTTGAAGAAGTACTATGCATAAAATCATCTATGCACGAGTACTTGTATTTTTATTGTATCATACTTCTTATGTGTTACTGTAGCTTGTTTTTGTCGTTATCTGGTCTCTGCCCTTATGTGACATTATGTTTGATTTCTAGATGTTAGAGTCTTCACTACCCTATAACAGCTTCACTGATGGCGCTAGCCGTAGTACTCAGAACCTTTCTTCCGCTGCATGGGCAATTTACGCCCCTACAAACGAACTTGTCTCTTTACAAGGTGTGTGTCTTGGTCGTGTGACCAACAACATTGCAGAGTATAGCACCGTTATTGAATTATTGGTTGATGCTATCTCGCTCGGAATCCGTCATTTGGTTGTGCGACTCGATTCGCATCTTGTAGTAATACAGTTAAGTAATGTCTATACTATTCGAAGTCCTACTTTGTTATGGGTGTATTTGTGAATTCACCTCTTGGAGCGTTATTTTGATTACATTGAATATCAACATATTCCTAGATGTCTAAATACATTAACTGATGCATTGGCTAACTATGTATTAGACAGACATTTGGATCATTTATAAATCAATCACATCAATTCACATAATACATGATAAACCGGTAGAAGCCATCTGTATATATAACGATCAAAAGAGTTTTTTTTTACAAAACCTTTTGTCCGAAGACCAAAATGTCAAAATCTGAAGCTCATAGCTTCTACAAAGTGACGGCATGGATGACGTTCACGGTAACACACGACTGCCCAGGTAACTCTACGGAGCAGTTGACTCATGGACTCTAACACTCCTACTGTATGACGTTGATCACGTCATGGAACCTCTCCAAGAGGCATATCTAGAATATCTGATGTCAAACCCTCTAGGTTTTGTTCCACTGCTTGATAATCCCCAGCTTTCCATTGTGGCACTGGCGCTATCTCTCCTCGCCACTGAATGGGAGAAGTACCAGGAGGTCGATAAGGTCCAACATCTGTGTCATCAAAAAATGAATTTTGTATTTAGTCTTTTAATGAACATAGAAAAACATTTGCATATGATAAAAATTCACAAAAACATTTAAAAGAAAAAAATTGTGTACTTCTTACCAAGTTCCCCCCACTGAGCATCCTCTGGCAATACTAAGTCTGGATCTCCTCGGAAATCCAATATGGCATAAGCATACTCATCGACCATCAACATCTGTGGTCGAAGCCAATCGAAGAAGGTATCATCATACTTGATGATTTGTCCAACTACGTGTCGGGCCATGAGCCGACACCATCTCAGCATTCTTGGATCCCTGGGAGCCGGTAAATTCCACTCAACCTGCAGTCTCAGTAATGGAACCCTCTCAAGGAAGAAGGACACTAACAAAGATCCGTACCTGAATTTCTTCAGATCACCTCGTCTGCATTTGGTCAACTGCTTTTTCATACTATGAAACACTGCATCTGCCCAGTTGAAAACCCGAGGTTCAGTACACTCTATGGCATACTGGAAGTAACTCTGTAGCACCATGTGAGGAGAAGAACTCCCAACCATCCGAGCTATGGTGAATAGGATAGTATGGAGGGTCAAATCCCGTACTCTCCAAATAGATACTTTTCCTTTCATCCTCTCTGCCTCAGGAACACAGTGTAAACAGCAGTACTCACTCATGGGCAGACCACCACCTCTGCTACCAGTCAATCTCACATGGTACTCCCATTGTGACAGTCCGGTCAAGAAGTAAATCTCCTCAATGTCTAAGGACAATGTGTGGACCCCTACATGAAATACCTACTGATCGGGATCCCACATACGCATAAGGTACTCTAATAACCTGACTTAGGCCCTCATGCCCGGGATACGAAAGTACTTCAGAAGGCCACAGTTTCGCAAAGCAGCAATAGTGGGTGGATGATTTCCAAAAATATCATTGTCTTCTTCATGCTCCCTTTCACACCATTCAAGAACCATTTTGATGGCCAATTACCTGCATAAGAACCACAAAAAGAGGAGTAGTAACTCTATTCATGAATTGGTCCTCTTTCATTGAGTAAATCTTTAAAAAAAAATTGTGCTTTGCAGTTCTCGCAAGTGCCCTTTGGGCACAGTGCGAGAACCTCGCACACTGTTGTGGGCTCACCTGCAAGAATCACCCATTCTCGCAAGTCCCATGTAGCCCACCTGCAAGAATGGCTGAGCGCAAGTAGGGCTCATAAAATCAACTCAAAAAATGAATTTTAACCAATGAAAATGAAAAATCAAACCATGAAAGAGTAGAAGACAAAGAGCCTACCTCACTGTCATTGAAGGCTCGCCAAATGGATGCTCGTAACTCCCACAATATGATGCCGAACTTCGAGGGTAAAAGAGGGGTTTTTGAGCTCAAATAGTGGAAAAGTGAAAATGATATGGTAAAAATAGTTTTACTCCTTTATATTTACTTTTACCATGTTATTTGGGTTTTTATGATTATTTATCTATTAAACCCTAATCCCTAATGTCCTTTTGAGTGTAACTTTTGCATGCGTAATGACTTCGATGTTCATATACAGGGATGCGGACATAATTTTTCTTTTTTCATCCATGTTTTGATTGTTTTTTATGGTTTTTGTATAAAACCTCGAGCGTGGTCTTTGTCCGTTCTCACGCTCGAGCATACTTTTATCACTTTTTCGGGCTCAACAAGGTTATACGAAAAAGGAACCCCCTGGAGTCCTCTTTAAGCTCTTTTCAGACTCTCTAAACATGAAAAGATAGCCAAGTGACCTTGTTATTTTCACGCTCGATAAAGTATCTAAAGAAAGCGTCTGGTGAGCGATAATTTATCTCTTTTTCGGTCTCATCGGACTATTTTACGAAAAAGGAACTGAGAGAGTTCTCTTTTAAGTTTTTTTCCAGACTCTATAATCATGAAAAACCTTCGAGTTTTCTATCCTTGGACTCGTTAAACAAACATCGACAGACCCGTAATGGGACCGAACCACTCCTTCTTAGGGTTCGTTAAACATACTCCGAAGGACTTATCCGAAGGACAAGCTTATATCAACAAGCATATGTTATCATCCTCAAGCTTGCGTAAAAATAAAGAGGTACTCGCCAGAAATGGTGGGGCGAAATTTGGGAAAGGGATATGTTATCATCTTCGTATTGATTGGCAGTAAGTGTCGCTCTTGAACATGACACCCCCTATTCATTATATTTGAAGTCGGTTCGGGAAATCCATTTGTCTCTCATTTGATTTGCTACAAGGTCATTCCCTGTGTCGTCTTTGAGTCAATGATGCCAAATCATTGGTTGTGTCATTCATATGTTCAAGAGAAGTCCATCTGAAACCTCTATTGAGTCAGCCATCTACAATTGTCCATTCTCTCTGTGTCAGCCTTCCCTGTGTCCAGTCCAACTTACATCATACTCTGTTTCACCTTCAAAATCTGTTACTCATTTCGTGTCATTGATGGCGGATACATCAAGGCCCTCATGTGACAAGTTTTTTTCCGTCGACTTTAGCTCATTATCCGGAATCAAGACTTAGAAATTTATTGGTACCTTGGAGCTTGCATACCTCAATGGCAAGTTTCCTCGCTGTCGATAGTGGGTTTACATCATTGACCCCTGATCGAAAGATTCCATCGGTTGTTTGACTTCAACTCACTCATTCACACTCGATGGATTGTACTAGAGTACCTTGGGAGTCATTGACATCAATGGTGATTTCCATCGCACTTGTTAACGGTTTCATCAATGACCGGTAATCAAGTGGTTTCTGCCATGTTCGACTTCAACACATGTAATCACATGGTTAGATTCGTACTTTTGGGCGACGAGGTTGAAGACCCTGGATATCATATCTTTGTCCAGGTTGTGATGAAGTATGTATAATTTGCGACACATAGATCCACTATGTATTTCTCATGGCTATGTCGTCTTAATTTGAAATTTCTCGCATAGATCCACAGTGTATTTCTGGTGGCTATGCTATATTTTGATGGCATGGATCCACAGTGTATGATTGGTGGCCATGACCTATGTCTACAATTTCATCCATCTGTGCTCTAAGTATGGGAATGCCTACCTCAGAATTGGTATATATGATATTCTGCAGATGTTTGGTTGTTCGCAGGTTTCTGATTAGGTGAGCTCCTGGTTCCCGACACACACATGCAGTTTACAAAGTCTTTCGGTTGTCACTGATTCCAACCTCATACTTTGGGGGGCATTCTGTTACCCATGATTTTGTTCATCATGATGATGTATTGATGATGGTGTACTCAGGCTTCTCATAAGAACTTTCTCCTGAGAAAAGTTATGTTCATCTCTTCCCAGAAAACTCATTTTTGAAGAGAGTTCGCAGGTTGCTAGTATCCTAGGGTGTGAGAATGACCCATTCTCGCAAGCTGTCTTAATATGGGGTGCGAACTTCTCGCATTGTGTAACATAGATAGGGTGCAAACCTTCTCTAAAGCATGGAAAAAGATGAATTCTCAATGTTTCTAGAAGGGAATCTTCTAGAAGAATGGGTTGGCATTCGAATGGTTATCCTTCTACTAGATTCTCTGATATTGTGGGATCATTCTTATCTAAGTAACCATCTCATTCTCTCCTATATATTGATGGAATTCTCATGGAAAAGGTTAAGAAAGATTCATTGGAGAATTGGTGAAAGAATTGTGTGAAGGATTTAGCTTGAACAGTAGCTTGGAGACTCTAGCAAGCCTACCAAGAGGATTGATCTTCTTCATACAAGGATTGAGCAAGTGTGTGTGTTGGAGCCAAGAGCCATCGAAAGGAAGCTTGCGACATCAAGGTGATCAGGTTGTAATATTTACTTTCTATTAGTATAATATAGTGGCATGTCCCTTTCCCATAAAGATATTCTCACTTTAATGTGTAATTCCTTGATCATACACATAAGTTGATAGTTGAATATATTTTTCTATCTTCACTTTGGTTGGTTTGTGTTGTCTTAGTCTTGACCTCATGAGAGCACCAGAGTGAAGCGGGAGCAACAGAGACCTTAGGAAGTGATACTAAGGTATGTTACTTGTTCCTTCCTACTAGCTAATTCAATGGTCAAAACTTAGGGAAAGAGTCATGTCCTGTCCTGTTTTGTTCTATATCCAAGTGGATCTAGGGAGATCTGTTAGTGTCCGCACCTACCGATTAGTCCGATAACAGTGAGATCTGAAAGAATATATGCCCTCAGAGTAGAACAATGAGATATCTGGACTATTCTTCTCAAGCAAGGAAGAATAATTGTCATGTCTTCTGAACCTGGACCATTCCCCACCCTGGGCCATTCTTCCTACACTAATCAAAGTGCACCCTAGAGAGAATGTATAAACCCTAAGGAATGTATGTCCTTGATTGTTGAGCCTGGACCATTCCCCACCCTGGGCCATTCCTCGTACACTAATCAAAGTTCACCCTAGAGAGAATGTATAAACCCTAAGGAATGACCGTCCAGACCATTTCCTGTGTTAACCACAAGAGGAAAATATTGTCCTGTACCAGCCTCCAAAACGGACCATTCCTCATGTTAACCACAATGAGAAATCGTTGTCTGACGAAGCGGGTCAATCTTCTTGAGTAACCCTCAAGAAGAGAGACTTCCCTAGACCACTCCCCATGTTAACCACAATGGGAAGTCATTTTCTATGATACATCAACAATCTAGACCATTTCCCATGTTAACCATAATGGGAAATCACTTTCCATCAGAAATCTCAATCCACTTTCCGAACAGGAAAGAATCTATCCAAGCTGGACTATTTTTCAATCTTGAAAATGAATTTACTCAATAATATTTGCAGTGCTCCCTCCCAACCTGGGATTCATCTCTTCCTTTTTCAATAAGGAAGTCGTCTCCATGAGCTCCAGCTTGAGTATGCAAACTCTTTCATCTTGGATAGAAGCTTTACCAAAATGTATGCTTATCTGCTCATCTGTGGAGACATGTATTGGAGAACCACTTTCTCCTTTTTGGACTTCATCACGGATAATGTAATGCTTGATTTCAAATGTAATTTAGTCTGGAACACTGGTTTTATGTGAAGGATTCATGTACAATAGAGTATATCATTGTTGGAAAACTGGAACATATCCATGTGGCACTTCTTCTGTCATCATGAGATCTGATCTACTGAGTAATCATCTTGATACAATATCTTTGTTATATAGAATCTTCACCACGCTTTTGTTGTGCATTGGAGGCTCTTCACCAAGTTATCTTCTTCCATATGTATACAAGGGTCTCTTTCTAGTATGCCTCAAGGTATTGAGGTTGATCTTCATATGCTCCTTGTTCAATTGCTCTGGAGAACAGTCTTTGCATTCATCTTGATGTAGCACTCCAACCCATGGATGATATAATGACTCATGTAGAGGTATGTCTGGTTTACCGGAACAAGCAATCATAGTCTTATCCCTCCATTTGGGAGAACCTCTAGTTCTAGATCTTGCAATGCTTTCATTCATAAGTCTTCCTTATATTGTTCTTCATCACAACTTTTAGTTCTGCTTGATTGTTTTCATATTAGGCTGGTAGTCTTGTGATTCTCGATACAATGATTGGTTGTTCAGGCTTTTCTTCTTTCTTGGAATCTTCATTTTCTTTCTCATGTTTTTCTTTAGATTTTGGGTACATAGAGTTTCTTATAGATTCCATGCCCTAAATATTCCACTTCCTTCTTTTATCATAGGATCACGGATCTGGATGGACAACCAGGGATACTTTAAGGCTTCTCTTTGAAGAAGACTTCTTCTGAGATTGAACTGAACACGTATTGTCTTTCATGGTTACTACCATGGATATATACTTCATCATCTTCAATGGATCATAGGATTAGCTCCCTCCTAATCCTTGCTTCATGTAAGAGTGCATATAATTGGCTCCCTCTGTCTAACAGAGTCCATGTTTCCGTCTGCATCTTCATTGTATTTTTCAATATATAATTGGCTTTCTCTGTCTAGTCGAGTCCATGCTTCTATCTTGTTGTTTTATACAAAACGTCATAAGTTTTTCTCCAATTTTATCTCGATTGTTGACTTCTTTCTGTCTTTTCTTCTTCTAGGTCTCTTCATGATTGATTCGGCTTATCTTGCGCTTCCACATGATTTTTTTTATGTATTTCATTCTTTCATATATTATCTAATGATATCAATCCTTATCTTTTTGTTCTTCCATTGGTATAGTTCTTCTTGGAACACATTATATTCCAAAAGATAGATATACAAGATATGTACAAAGACGATGCAAACAAGATATGTACAAGAAATAAGAAGAGTATTGTTACCTTCAGAAGAAGAAGTCTCTTTTGTCCTGCTTAGTCTTCTTTGTAGGTTCCTTTTCTTCGGCAATCGTTGCTTTGTGTTTCTCCTTCCTTTTCTTTAGCTCAGGACAATTATTCTTGTAGTGGCCATACTTTCGATAGTTGAAGCATTGTACTTTTGAAATGTCTTTCTCTTGATTTGACTTCCTCCTTGAACCAAACTTCCTTTTGTTCCTAAAATTCTTGAATCTTGTTGTGAAGGCTTGATCATTGTACTTATTTTGGGGTTTCTCTTTTGCATTGATCCTTGATTCTTCTTGAGCACAACAAGTCCAAAGTTCTTCAAATGTCGGATACTCCTTCCTTGTGTTCATGCTTGCGGAAAATGCATCCCATGTCTTGGGAAGACCATTGAGTACTATGTTTACCAATTCCTTCTCTGAAGTGATCTCTTCAATAACTTGTAGTTGGTCTCTTAATTGGGAGATCCTCACAAAGTATGATGCTATGATGTCATCATCATTCATCTTCATGTCACGGAGCTCATTCTTCAGACTCATAACTTGTCCAATGTTTCTGATCGAGAAGAGATTTTTTAGGGCATCGTACATCTTCTTTGATGAGTCAAGATGGGATATGTAGGGTATCAAGTGGTATTTTATGGATTCCACTATGATACTCATGGCATTGATGTCACTGTCTTTGAACTTCTCCATAACTGCAATGTTTTGCAGTTCATTCTCTTTTCCTTCTTCAAACTCTGGTTCCACGATATTTCCTTTTATGATATACAACATTTTATTCTTGGCAAGGATGAGGTCAATCCTTGTCTTCCACACTCTAAAGTTAGAGGCTCCATCTAATTTTTTCTCTGATTTCATAGAATAAGTCATGGTTTCTTTGACTTGGTCAAACCCTAGATTTGACCACAAACTCAAACTTGACGTCTTGACTTACTAAGAGTACCAAAAGATGCGCTAGGCTAGGGTGCACTAATTTGTCCAGAGATTAGGTCAATCCCTTCACTTAAGGTGCCTCAACGAGAGGATTAGGGTTTTTTCAACTGCACCTGCTAGTAACCCTAGCGACAATTCTTTGGTGACTTCTCCTGCTAGGAAACCCTAGTAGTAGTTCTTCAACGAGCTTAATATCCTTCTGGCTATGTTTCCTTCCAGCGATTAGACTAAATGAAGGAGGTGTGGGCCCATAACCTGTTAGAATATAATGGATGTGCTCGTTTTACCATTGAAAATATTTCTATTGTCACCCAACCATAGGTCGAAGCCATCCTCCGAGCACCTTAACCTTGACAGAGAATCACTCCGGAAGCAAACCCTAGGCTAGATAGCCAAACAAAGGGTAGCGCACATTTCCCCAAGGATACTGCATCAACAAGAGCTGATCAGATAGTCCAAACCCTAACCAAGAGATAGTCCAAGTGTAACTGCTAGCTGCAACAGCTGCAACAGAAACTCTCCTCCAAACATGCGCATAAACTGGGCAACTGCAGCGCGCACAAGTGCTGCTCTGCAATTCTAAGACCGCCTGCCAGAATGAGAACTGGCCTCCTGTATTTATACTAATTTTGGCTAACTTCCTGGGCGGACATCTCATTCTGGGTATCTATCTGTTCAGTATATATTATTATTTATGGCCGACTTCTTCTCTTGGAGGCTAATAACCTAATATAAATTATCTTATTGAGCCGACAAGTCTTCTAGGGTTATTATCCAACTCATTAGGGTTTCTTCTTGCTTCCCAAAGTATTCTATCCTTTTTAGGTTTACACGTGGAGGTAAATATCTCCCGCAGCTACCATAATATCAACAAAGTGACCTCAAGTGATGGATACATGTCAAGAGTCTTCAAAGTGCTAGGGAGATGATCATCGAGGCAAAAATGTGACAACTACATAGTGAGATCCATGCTTAGGAATAAAATAAATGTGCTTTGTAGGTATGCTAACTATTATAATATATGAGAAACACTTTTACATAAGGGTAAAGTGAAAAAACTTAGGGGTTCCCTAAGTCATGTGTCCTAGTAGATCCACTTCAAGACCCCCACACACCCACCTCTACCATAAATGACCCCCATGATATAATTAGTCTAAACCATAAGGGTAGGGACTATATTGAAATAGGGACTAAGAGGATGGGCCATGACAAACCACAAAGGATATAGAGTAACCACCTATACAAAGAAAACACTTTACATGGATCACTAGGCATGGTCTAGTACAATATATAAGATGTAAATGGTCACACCTTTGATTGATCATGATACATAATACAAATCATCATGATGGAATATCTGATCATGTTAACCTAGGCTCTAACATCATCTCAAGAAATACACAATATCTGCTCATATTCCAGAACATCTCTAGCAAAGAAAATGAGGTACTCTAAAGTGAAACTGAGGGCTAACAACTAGCTCCAACTTAGAGACATGTGCTCTATGTGAGAGTGCATGAGAAATCCAGAATCTACAAAACATGTTATTCCTTAAACATTCTCACCAAATAGGCATTAGATACATGGAGAGGGATGAATATACAAGTAACTTGTCCCTTCCCAAGATAACAATAAATCAATGCATGAAAGGAACATGGAAACTGGTTAGTAGCACCATATCTCAAAGGAAGAACATATAACATGTGTGCCTCATCTTACCTTTATTTCCAAAACGAAAATTAAAATGTTGAAATCAATAAATTAAAAGAAACATGAGTAAATATAATTTTCATGCTAAGGGGCTTATGCATTCTAAGCTAAATTACAAGAATGCCATATGGCATCAGATATTATCTATGATAGAACAAATTTAAATATTTCCCATTCACGGGAAAGGGAAATCTATCATAATCCAAATGACTAAGATAGAAAGAATTATCGCTTGCAATATCCTTGCATATAGTTTTGAACTTGCCATATTTTCTTGACTTTTTTATCTTTTAATTATGTATGAGAATAACATTGTCCCTTTGAAACTTCATCGGGAAATCCTTTTTGTCGAATTTTCCTTTGGACTTCTCTTGATATCTTACAAAGTGGTCTAATGATTTTCTACTTCTTTGATCAAGTTCGATAAGTTGGTTGATTCTAATTTGAACTACATCTCGGTCAGAGGGGAGATGTAGAATCTGGTCAACAAGGATATTTAATTAAAATGGAAATATGATTTCTACCATGTATACCATTTCAGAGGGGCTTTTATTGATGGATTCTTTATTAGTAATCCTTGTTGGAAACCCAAATTTAGTGATGATTTCATCTTTAAGGTGTTTGAATCATTACCTTGTTAATTAGTAATGATTTAACACGTTTAGTCAAGTAATTGGTTGCCATTATGCTGCATTGATGACTATTTGTTAAGGATTTTCTTATAGATTCAAGGCCCCATTGTTGGAAGGGAATTTTCACCGTGGTAGGATGAAAAGGCGAACCTACAAATTTCTACATATCCATAAAATATTGACTAGAATTCTCGGATGGGAGTTGGTTATCTTTTATCTCAGATTCCTTCAAGAATTATTTTTCTTCTTTCCTCCAATCTATGTCATATTTCATGAATTCCTCTAGGTTGTTTATAGACTTCATGATTTGCAAATCATTTTCTAAATCTTGCTAATGATCAAAGTCATCAGAAATCATAGGAATTCTATCTTCCCTTAATAATTATTTACAAGGTTGGAGGGTTGGTGTGACAACTGTCAAGGTTTGGGATTACTCATTAATGTCTTCTTATTGGACTTCCAAGGGTGATGCATCTTCTCAGGGAACTATGAAATTTTTCAACACACTACAGGGTTCTAGATCTCCCTCATAACATATGAATTCATCCATAGGATCATGGGGGTCCTCTACATGGCACTTATTCATTTGTTCATGATGCAAGGTCACAAAAGTATTCTCACATGTAGATATATTAGCATAATGTAATTCCATTTGGATGTTACCTCCAAGGTTGGAAGCCCACTTATGAGATAGAATCATTCCCCTTGGAATTCCAAGTAGAGAGCTAGATTAAATTTACGGTCCTTGATCAAACCACACATTTTGATTTCTCTTTAATCCATAGCACACACATTCCTATATCGCATGGTTGTATGTAATCCTAGTTGGTTCATCACTTTCATAGGAAGGACATTAGTGGATGCTCCTGAGTCTAACATATAGTTGTGGAGGAGCAATTCATTTACCATTAATGAGATGAAGAAGGGGTGATGACTACCATTTATATTACCTTCTTGGGTCATGGATTGCAAAATTACTAGGCAATATTCATTGGTGTCAATCTTCTCAATGCTAATCCATTCTTTTATTTTCGTGTTTATCGACGAAAACTTAGCCAACTCAGTCAAAGGAACGAGAACCTTAACATTGCTAACCCAATTGGTTATGTTGAATTGCATATCAAGGGGGATACTTTTTGAAGTTTCCATTTGATATGCCTTAGTACTTGACTCATGAATGGGTTGATTTCTTTTCTTTTGGAATCACATAGGGCTTTGTTGATCTACTTGAGGGGTTTTGCCTTTCTTTCTTTGGTAATTGATTCTTGTGTATCTATTAGCACACATTCTTTTGATTTCTTCTTGAAATGGCATTTCACCAAATATTCTAACTTCTTTTTCGACATCAATGATTTTTCCCTTAATTTGTTGCATGCATGCTTGGGATAAAGGATAGGATTTCCTCTCTTGAAAGATATTATTGCAAGAATCCAAATAGTCATTATTGTATTGTCCATTTGATTCATTATTGACCATATCTAAGTATATTACACATGTATTTTCTTCGTGATAATCATTGCAAGCTTGACAATATGGAGTAGGCCCATAATTTTCTACATTAGTTGGTTCCAATGTGGCGGGAAATCTTTGATTTTGGGGAGGGCCATGATACCTCTCATCCCTAGGAGGAAACCGGTTGTGTTGCATATTTGTTTCCATTTGCAAAACCCTATTTTGAAATGTGTTAGTTGTTCATGTGAAGTATGTTTCCATTCTTTTCATTGCTTTCATTATAGAAACTAATGAGTCGGGCGCTTGTTCAACAATATGCATAGTTCTTGGCTTAGGTTACACCCTAGCTCTAGGTGGGTCTAGGATGTCAAGATTTCTTGATAACACCAAGTTGTCTTCTATACTCTTAACTTTGTCTTTACCATTTATTAGATATATTGGCTTAGCTTTATTTAGAAAGAAACTCATTTGGCCTTGGAAAGTATTCAAATAGTACAACAATATATTGGTTGGGGTAGGTTCATGATCATGAGAAATATATTGAATTATTTTATTGAATATTAGATTGAATTCATCAATTGTTTCACTTTCATTCCTCTTCATGTTAGTTAATTTGTTTAAAGAAACCTACTATATCTTTTTTCTAACCATGTAGAAAAGAAGGTGTCTCTACAACCTTCAATGGAATTAATATTATTGTTGGGCAATCTAGTAAACCATTTTCTTGCATCTTTCTTTAAAGATAAAGAAAATAATTTTAAAAAGACATCACTATGTTGAGAGTGTTTATGGATAATAACTATGTACCTGGTTTTGAAATGTCCAACGTTTCGAGTGGATACTCCACCCATCATCAGGGACAACCACAAAGCTCAAATGTAGGTTAAAGAGCGTCGAGGTATAAAATAAATAGGAGAGAGTGAAGATGGTCGTTGGATAGAAATTAATGATGATGATCAAAGTGTCCATTGAGATTACAATATTATAATATATAATAATATCAAAGATTTAATAATAATTAATATTTAATAATAGTAAGGAAGATCAAAGATTATTTTGTTTAATGATGGTGATTTAGGGTTAGATAACTAGAAAAGGGGCGGAAAGAAGATGTAAATTTGTCTGTTAAATATTATCCAAGTGTAATATAATAATTTAATGTAAGGTGTATTATAGTAATGTGTTTAGATACAGTAATATATCAATATATGAGAATAAGATGGAAAGGAAAACCAGTCAAGTAAGGAGGGATAATGAAATACAATAATTGAGATGTAATACAATTAATGAAGAAAAGATTAAAAAGTGGGGGGATTACGTTAAACTATTAAATATGATTAGATTGTTAGATAAACTAATCATAAGAAGGAGGTTTGATTTAAATATAAATATGACGAGATAGGGAGAAACATGTAAGAGATAAATGATAGTTAAAAAAGAAGAGAAGAAAGTATTGACGATATAGAATAAAGACGTGCCAGAGGTGTTACGCGGAAAATATCTCTATGGCTAGGGGTAAACCACAACAGACGGAAATGACTACAAAAATCAACTCTAATCTCAAGTATGCTATATAAACAAATATGCTAGCAAGACAAGATAAAAGTACTACCTTGTCCAGACATTCGATGAATTCCGTTGTTGAGCACTTGACTCAAAGCAATACACCTGTAACTAGTCCTCAACAACCAAGAAACACAAGCATATGGTGATAATATATAATGTTAGCACATTCAATAGCATAATACATCAACATTCATAACAAATATGCCCATGGAATAACAATTCAAATATTTGCAAGATATTAATTGGACGAGAAAAGAGTATTTCTATTAAAATGTAATCAGCATAAGTGAATGAATTACAAAATTTTGTGTCGGCATGGTTCAGAACCGAGAAACTAAGTTCCTTCCAGATGAGCCTCCACCACTTCAATCCTCCACCAAAGGCAATCTCATATAAGAGAGACAATGAGGTTATTAAACAAGTAGGGAAGAGCTTGGGGGTTGAACAATGTGTTCAAACTTAAAGTACAAAGGGATGCAGACTCAATATGAAGTGAATAATTTCTCCAGAGTAACTTTTCTCTCAAAGTTGAATTCTTCTCCTCTTTTCCATAGATCAGATTTAGCCCATTTGTATCCTTCAAGTGGAACTGAAGGGTCAAGTCGGAACGTTTCCAGTATATGGAAGGTCAAGGATCATGGATCTCATGACGTGACATGGAAACCCGACACCATTTTTTTAATTTTGGGCACAAATATCGATGTACACAGTTTGTAGTGGTGCAACCTGCGTATACACATGTTGTACTATAGGTAGGGAGCGTATAGTGGGAAAATAATTTTTTTAGCTCTGATTTTCAAAAAAGGGACTCCAAGTCTGTATAGGGAAATGGAAAAAGGCCTTATGTGCAAGTTTGCATAGGGTGAGGAAAACTTGTTATAACAAGAGTTAGATTATATATGAAGGTATCAATAGTCAAAGATAATGAACATAATGTATTATGGTACTATTATATAACAATGTGTTACAATGATATAGTATGATGAAGTATTATTGTCGACCCAATGCCCTGCCCAAGGGTCTACCAAATTCCTTACTTCTGTGGAAAATATTACATAGGACAAACTGGTAGATGCATCCAAGCCCGGCTCAAAGAACATACAGTTGATACTACCCACAACCGAATATCCAAATCATCTATAGCCGAACACTCCTTCAATTCCAAACATCTCATTTTCTTCAACAAAACCAAAATATTAGCCTCGGCCCCACATTACTCCTCTCCACTCATTCGAGAAGCTATTGAAATCGAAAAACATCCTAATAATTTCAATCGTGAATATGGCTACAAACTAATCCAATCTTGGAAATCCATACTTCACCATCTTGATCATTAGGCATCCTTTGGCCTCTCTACTTCCCCCTCCCTAGCCTTCCCATTTTTCTTTGGCTCATCGATATCTTGTAACTTCTCTCAATCACCGTGAGAGCCTTCTATCTCCTCCCTCTACTTATTTATGTAGTTTTTCATATGTTTCTTCATTTGCTAATTTGTTCTACCATCTTATCTGAGATTCACTTTTCTAATTCCTCCACCCTCCTCTCCAGTTTCATCCCTATCTCTCTACCATTTCAAGATAATTTACATGACAACTTTAACTTAATTTCTTTCTTAATCCCCTGATATAGGCCCCCTTCTCCTCATTTCTCTATTGTATGCATATCTCTGTCTATCTTATGATTATCTTACCTTTCTCATCACCCTTTTTACAATAATGCATCCTAATACATTACAATAATACTTCATCATACTATATCATTGTAACACATTACTATATAATAGTACCATAATACATTATGTTCATTATCTTTGATTATTGACACCATCATATATAATCTACCTCTGGCGTGTCTTTGTGCTATATCGTCAATACTTTCTTCTCTTTATTTTTAACTATGTGTTTCTCCATCATTTATCTCTTACATGTTTTCCCTATCTCGTCATCTTTATCTTTATATCATACCTCCTTCTTCTTATTAGTTTATCTAACATTATAATTATCTTTAACATTTCAACTTAATCCACCCACTTTTTAACCTTTTCTTCACTAATTGTATTATATCTCAATTATTATATTTCATTATCCCTTTGTACCCAATTGGTTTCCCTTTCCTTCTTATTCTCATATCTTGATATATTATTGTATCTAAACACATCACTATAATACACCTTATAGTGAATTATTATATTACATTTGGATCATATTTAACAGATAAATTTACATCTTCTTTTCCCCCTTTTCTAGTTATCTAACCCTAAATCACCATCATTAAACAAAATAATCTTTGATCTTCCTTACTATTATTAAATATTGAATATTATTAAATATTTGAAATTATTAAATATTATTAAATCTTATAATATTGTAATCTCAACAGACACTTTGATCATCATCAATAATTTCTATCCAATGACCATCTTCACTCTCTCCTATTTATTTCATACCTCGACACTCTTTAACCTAAATATGAGCTTTGTGTTTGTCCCTAATGATGGGTGGAGTGTCCACTCGAAACGTTGGATGTTTCAAAACCAGGTACACAATTAGTATCCATAAACACTCTCAACATTATGTCTAACTGTGAAAACCTACATCTTCATATATCAATATGTTAAATTTCAAGCAATTAATAAGTGGAAGCACTATCTGATGGGAGAGGAAACCATTATAACCATTGCAAAATTTGCATGGCCAGAGTAAGCTTCAGCAAACAAGACACTACAAGTGGATGGGGTTTTTGCAACAATTTCATCTATTCATCAAATAAAAGAAGGGTAGCAATAAGAAGTTGCCATACATGCTTTCAAGACCATTCACACTGAAGATTACAACTTTAGGAACTCTTATGCACATGGATCCTTTTACACATGATGCATATAAAGAGAATAGGAAGCTATGGAATGTTTTATCGACTATTATTGTATTTGGAGCCTTTCTCAATGAAAGGTTTCCCCACCTTAAGAGGCAATTGAGCATTAATTTATTTCTTCTGATTGTCATAAAATAATGGTCTTTTTCACATATTTCAGATTATTTATCTCTTCTATCTAGTTTACTACGTTTATAATGTCTATCTACATGGTTTTGTTTCAAGTCTAAGGGCTAAGAAACACTATAAGTGGTATCATATCTCTTTCCTAAGCCAACATGCCACTAGGTTTTGTTAGGATATTCGGGCACTTAGGAGTTAGTTAATATGTACTTGATCTAATGTGTCGTTAGGTAAAAGTGTGTTTTTTAGTGTGTTTCTTTAGTATGAATTTGTAGTTAGAAAATCCAACGATCGCGATATGTTCCTGACATAGAGCGATCTGACGGTTCATATTCTCCTTGATCTTAACAGACATTGATATGTGGCTTAACACCCAATTGTTTCATGATATCTATTTAAAGAGAATGGACGTTCATTTTTTGATGATCGATTGTGAGAAACTCTCATGTAAAATCACTCTGTAATCTTTTTCTTTTGCATTAATAAACTGCTCCAAGTGGCCTTGTTCGATGGAACCGTAGATGTTTCCTCGTAGGGTTTTTACCACATCAAAACATCAGTGTGTTGATCTTTGATCTGGTTGTGTGAGTGGTTACTGAAGGTGTTCATCCTCCATTCGAATACCTGTGTTGTCGAACATGGTATCAGAGCCTATTTGAAGACTTTCTCCTATTGTAGATCGAGATAGTGAATCCGAGTTGCCTCATCTCCATTTCCTGCCATTTTCATACATTTTTGGGCCGATAAGATTGTTCCATTGCATCGAGAACGCTTGTTTCAGTCAGCAACACTTTTCGTTCCACTTGAAAAGGTTTATTTTTTCCCAAGATACAGCCATTTCAGTCAGATCCCGAGGTATAAAACCTGAATACTCCTTTTTTAAATTTTTGCAGAGTATTATTTTGGTTTTATTTCGGTTTTATATTGTTTGTTTCCAAGTTGCTACTCTTTTAGATCCGCATATGCTCTTTTCCCCGCACCCTGTGTGATCTCGTAAATTCATAAATAGATAGAAAAAGGTGCATTTTCTGGGTAAGCTAACTGAGATCTAACCCTTGTTGTCATCGAGAAACAAAAAAAAAATCCTGTGTGAAAAGATATTTTTTTTAGCACGCTCTTCAAGGTCATCTTCCACAACAACAAAAACAACAACACCCCCAATCCTCTTGCTAAACAATACAATATGTTTTGCGAGCCCACTTGGTTAAAATATGTCTTATTAAGTAAGAGGTCTTGAGTTCAAGTCTCTATTTTTGTTACTTTTTTTGAAAAAGTTCATGCTCCATTATAAAGTGTATTTCACTTCAAGTATAAAAGTGAATCACTATAAATAGCTTTAATATTTGATTTTAGAGTTATTTATTTTTCATACAGCTTTTATTTTATAAAGTAACTTCATTGTAAAATTGATCCCCACTTCTTTTTATAAAAGTGGGTCACTTCATAAAGAAACTTACACCACCACGTGGTCCTTTGGTTATTGTTTATGCCTTTTTTTTAAAAAGAATAACTTTCACATCTGAAGTCCGTTCTTAGTGTTGTTTTTTTTAAAACCACTTAATTTTTCGAGATATTTCCACCTAGATCATCAGTTTCAGTTTTTAAATCCATATTATCTACATATTTAATATGGATTCTTCTAGTAATATTTTGCTTATCAGCACCAACTACTTCCAATGTAAATCCCATATGGAGGATTTATTAAGAAGTATAGGCTTGTACCAGATTACCTTGGGAAAGGAAAAAGAACCCACTAATGCTGATAAGAAAGTAAAATGGGAGAATAGGAGTGACGAAGCATGTGGACTAATCAGAATGACCATCTCTCCTGATTTAAGGTTCCACCCTAAAGAAATTGATGACCCCGATGAAGCTTGGGAAAAGATTGAATCTGTGTTTGGTAAACACAATATTATTCGAGCACAACAATTAGAAAATCAAGTACTAACTTTAAGTTCAAGTGATTTTTCTTGCATTGAAGACTATCTTTCTAAGTTTAAAACACTCAGAATTTTATGTGCAGAATCTGAGATAAAGATGGAGGAAGAGTGTTACATCTATCTTATTATTTCTAAGCTAGGTAGTGCATATTTTGTGTTTGTATCTACCTTTTATGCCATGAGACAGGCTCTAGGGAAATCTTATCAAAAACCCACTCTTGAGTCCTTTTGTGATGCTTTGATTAGAGAACAAGATAAGATTGTACAACTTGGAGTGATCAACACTGTAGGTAACTCCAACAAAGCCTTAGTCGCCCAGCCAAAAAATAAACCCAAGAATCCCAAGAAGAAACGTCCTCACCAAAAAAATAACATAAGGGTCTCAAACCCACTTAAACAGCTTCAGCTCCTAATGGTGACAAAGGAGAAAAATATAAAAATAAGAAGACTAACCGACATTGCAAATTTTGTGATAAATATGGTCATGATGAATCCAAATATTTCAAGAAGCTAGCATCTTTAGAAGCAGTGATGAAGAAGCACAACATCAGTATTGATTATACTTCTTCTTCTTCTTCTCATGGACATGCACTTTCTGCTTTTGGTTTCTCCTTCAATACAAATTATACTTCTTCTTCTTATGAGTGGCTTATTGATTCTAGAGCATCTTATCATATGGCTAAGGATAAAGACATATTTTATGCTCTAAATGAATGTAACACCAAGAAAATATGAGTTGGTGATGATAGATCTATTAGTGTTGTAGGATCTGGAATAGTTCAAGTAGATAATGGTCATTTCAATGATGTATTATGTGTTCCAAGTCTTTCTTGTAACCTTCTATCAGTTTATCAAATCACTCATTAAGGTGAAGGTAAAATTGTAGAGTTTTCACCTCCCAAAGTTGTAATCAAGGATCTGAAAGATCCTAAGCATGTTCTTGAAACTGGGATAGTTGATAATATTACCAGGTTGTACAAGTTTGACAACCTTGGGTCATCATATTTTTCATCAGTTTTTGTTGTTCATAGAGATGACTTGAGAAAACTTTGGCATGAGCGGTTTGGTCATCTAAACTATCACTCATTGCAGCAACTATGTAATCAACATACGGTGACTGGTCTTCCTACTATTTCATGCAGAGATGGTGTTTTTGTCGGTTGTGTTCTCAACAAACATCATCGTGACATTTTTGACAAACGTACCTCTCGGCACGCCTCGGGCCCTTTGCAGCTTGATCACAGTGATTTGTGTGGTACACTTGCTTCTCCTTCTTTTTCTGGATGCAAGTATTTCTTAACTTTCATTGATGAATTTTCCAAACGTACTTGGGTTTACTTCTTAAAACTTAAGAGTGGATTTTTTGACAAGTTTTTTGCCTACAAGGCCCTTGTAGAAAAGCAATCTTGCCATAAAATTCAAACATTAAAAAAATATAATGGACGAGAATATGTGAACAATAATTTTACAAGTTACTGCACTACACAGGGAATTCAAATGCAACACATTGTTCCATATACACCACAACAAAATGGTGTTCACAACAAAATGGTGTTGTTGAGAGAAAGAACCGCACATTAAAAGAAATGGATAATTGTATGATCCAATCTAAGGGATAAAGTCTAAAGTATTGGGCGAAAGCCATCAACTGTGCAAATTACATAGTAAATTGCACTCCCACAAAGGCTCTTAAAAATATAACACCGAAAGAACCTTGGACTAAAATTAAACCAAATGTAATTCACTTCTGTGTATTTCGCAATATAGCATGGGCTCACATTCCTGATGAGAAAAGGAAAGCATTATAGCCTAAAAGTGAGAAGTGTATATTTGTTGGTTATTTTGAAGATGCCAAAGGTTATAGACTTCTTCAACCACATTGTAATGAAATTGTTATTATAAGAGATGTTAAATTTGATGAAAATATCTTGGCCTGTAAGTCATCTTCGACATTTGTTCTTTCTTCGGCCTGCGAGCCATCTTCGACATTTGTGCCTTCTTCGGCCTGTGATCCATCTTCGGTGTTTGTTCCTTATTTTGTTCATATTCTATTTTCCTCTTCAGATGATGACAGTGAGGATGAAAATCCACCTTTGTCTGCTCCCCTTCCTCCAGATGAGTCATTTTAACATGAACCAACCCCAGCTCCATCGCTTTCTACATGGGTCTGTTAAACACGAGAAGTAGTTGGTGATCTTGTCGGTGATCCTTCATATCAGCGTCGGACACGTTCATAGTTCCAACAAACCTCTTCTCTTTTGGCTCAAGTTTCATAGACTCGTGATCCAGAGACATTTGCAGAAGCTTCAGGTCATCTGGATTGTGATAGAGCAATGAATGAAGAGTATCATTCTTTAATGTAAAACGATACTTGGGATATTGTACCTCTTCCAAAAGGAAGAAAACTTGTCAGATGTAAATGGATCTATAGAACTAAGTATGCATCAGATGGAAGTGTTGAAATACACAAGGCTCGAATAGTTTCCAAAGGATTTTCCCAAGTTGAAGGAATTGACTATAATGAAATATTTGCCCTTGTAGCCAAAATGAATTCCATGTGCCTTGTTCTTTCCCTTGATACCTCACATAAATGGGAGGCCCATCAGATGGATATTAAATCTGCCTTCTTCCATGGATATTTGCAAGAAGAAATCTACATAGAAAAACCTCCTGACTATGTCTAGAATGACTCTAGCCTTGTTTGTTGCCTTAAGAAATCTTTTTATGGTCTTAAGCAAGCTCCCTGATCTTGGTATACCAAAATGGACAGCTTTCTTATCTCCATTGGATTCTCTATATGTCATTATGATCCTAATGTCTATTCCAAGAAAGTAGGAAGCCTTCTCATAATCCTTATCCTTTATATTGATTACCTTATCCTTACTGGTAGTGACTCAAAACTTTTAAACCATGTGAAAACCAGCCTTAAGAAGAAAGTTGAAATGACAAACTTAGGATTTTTGCACTATTTCCTTGGCCTCCAAGTTTTTCAAAACAATGAAGGATTTTTTTTTTCCAATCTAAGTATGTTTGTGACCTTCTTCGTCGCTTTCACATGGACAATTGTAAACCATCCCCTTATCCCTTCCAGTCTAGAATCAAGCTTACTGCCACCTGTACTTCTCCTGAACTTGATGCCACCCCATACCGTCAGTTAGTTGGTAGACTCTTATACTTGACTCATACATGTCCTGATCTTTCCTTTATTGTTGGTCTTGTTTCCCGTTATATGCAAACATCCCATGAAATCCATTGGAAAGCAGCTAAAGAATGCTTCTCTATGTTTGTTGTACAATTCAGTTTAGGATACATTCCAGTTCATGGGGGACTCCTTTATTGGTTGGTTTCACTGATTCAGATTGGGTTGGCGACCCTGATGCTCAGAAGTCTACTGCAGGTTATGTTTTCATCCTTGGTTTAGGACCTGTCGCTTGGGCATGTAAGAAACAATAGGCTATTGCACTTTCTTCAGCAGAAGCAAAGTACCGAGCAGCAGTAAATGCAAATCAAGAAGCCTTGTGGCTTCGATAGATCCTTTCAGAATTTGGATTCCAGCAGCAACATCCAGCCAACCTTTGGTGCGACAATCAGAGTGCCATCAAGCTTGCCAAAGACCCAATTCAACATTAGCGTAGTAAACACATCGAGCTACACATGCACTTCATCAAAAAAATAATTCATGATCAAGTTATCAAAGTGCTATTTTTCCCTACAGAAGATCAATTTGCATACATTTTCACAAAGTCTCTTGTAGAAGCGAATTTTTCCAAACTTCGATCTATGTTAGGAGTTCAAGAAGTTGTGATAAAGGGGGGACAAGCTCTAATGCCTCCTTCCTTCTCTTATTGTGTCACTATTGTAAACACTTCAATCCTATCCCAAGTTGTTCTTAAGGGGGTATGTTAGGATATTTAGAGACTTAGGAGTTAGTTAAGATCTACTTGGTCTAATGTGTCGTTAGGTAAAAGTGTGTTTCTTAGTGTGTTTCTTTAGTATGCATTTGTAGTTAGGAAATCCAATGGTCATGATATGTTCCCGACATAGAGTGATCTGATGGTTCATATTCTCCTCATTATTAATGGCCATTGATCCATGGCTTAACACTCGATTGGTCCGTGATATTTATTTAAAGAGCATGGAGGGTCATTTTTCGATGATCGATTGTGAGAAAATCTCTTGTAAAATCTCTTTGTAATCTTTTTATTTTGCATTAATAAAATGCTCCAAGTGGCCACGTTGGTTGGGGGTGTGTATGTTTCCCCATAGGGGTTTTACCACGTCAAAACATCGGTGTGTTGATATTTGATTTGGTTGTGTGAGTGGTTACTGAAGGTGTGCATCCTCTATTGGAATACATGTGTTGTCGAATGGGTTTTAGTAGATTTTTTAATGATATAGATGTGTTTCAACATCTTTAAATAACATAGAGATCAATCGTTCGATGGGTAAAATCATGGTCCATGAAGAATAAATGTAGAAAATACAAGTTGTGTCACCTCGTTGGACACCCTTGTAACCTTTGTCACTACCCCTTCGAGTAGTACCACATCATACAACACTTGTATATGGAATTCTCTTCCACATACTATTAGGTATATCAAAATCCCTTTAGACACATGTGAAACCATCCTTACATAAAATGGTGGCTCTTGTTGCTATGGTGCACTGAGAATAACAATCAAAGAGATCACTCTTACATACCATGGTATCGGTTAGTATGACTAAGGGTACAATATATCCTCCTTGTTTTTTGTCGTGAAAGATTTGATCGAGTATTATTGCTTTAAACCCTTCAATATATCAAATAGCTATAGCACTTGACACACCTTTATCATTAGGACCCTACAAACCCTAGCCTCTACAATTGGCCAAAAAAAATTCTACATCTTTGCATCCATAAGGAATTTCAAAATTTTGTCAGCATAGTAATACTCCCACTAGTATTATATA